>PVKE010021003.1:0-26945 GCA_004027555.1 Craseonycteris thonglongyai
AAATAAATAAATAAAATATATATTTAAAAAAAAAAAAAAAAAGCACACTAAGCACCATCCCAAATTTACATTTCCAAACCTGAGTTCTACAAATCTCATCAGAATTTGCTCTCATCAGATCCTCCCCTGAAAGGTTGTTCAGACCAAAATCTGTGACAATAAGTTTGACTCTATGTCTTTCACATTCCATACCCAGTCTATCAAGAAATCCTGTTAACTCTGAGTTTAAAAGACATGAAGAATCCAATACTTCTTGTCAGCTCCAGTCATGGCCTACATCCAAGCCATCATCATACTTCAAGCGAATGACCGTGACAGCCCCCTACTGGTCTCTGTGCTTCTGCTTCTGCTTCCATTCATTTACTCTTAAAATAGCAGCCAGAATGGTCTTGAGAAAAAGTAAGCTAGAGCATGACATTCCTCCATCCAGAACCCTCCAGTGGCTCCCTCCTGACTTAAAGGCAAAGGCAAAGTAAAAGCCAAAGCCCACATCATCTGACTCCTTAGGACTTCTACATTATCTTCTACCATTCTCCCTTTTTCTACACTGACCTCTGACATCCCCTCTTCCAGCATTCACACACATACACACACACACACCCATGCACGTATGCACACATATATACACATTCATACAGATGCAAGTCAGTATATATCAAGTATAACTAAGGGTAAAAACTACCTGTTTTTTCAACAGAGAAATGACATGATCTGATCTTTATCTTAAACCAATCATTTTGGTTGCTTCTTAAGATTACCTGATAGCTGTGTAAAGACAAACTGAGAGAGGCCAATTAGGAGGTTATCCAGATGGTAGTGGACTGGGCCAGGGTGTGTGCTATGAAATATATTTTAAGATATATTTCAAGATAAAGACAAAAAAATTGTGGACAGATTGTTGAAGATAGATAGATAGATAGATAGATATAAAGATAGATTTTTTTTTTTAAGGCTAAAAATTAAGATTAGCCTGAGCAACCTGGACAGCAGAGTTGGTACTAACTGAAGTGGGGGAAGACTGTGTGTAGAATAGATCTGGGAGGTTGAAGATAAGGAGTTCAATTTTAGAAATGTTAACTTAAGGTTTTCTTTAGATATCCACATGGAAGTTTCTGGTAGACAACTGGATATATGACCCTGAATTCTGGAGTTGTGGGCTGGGCAGGAAATGTGAATTTGGAAGATGATAGCAAACAGATGCATCAATAAGAGTGGATAAAATCACTAGAGAAATAGTTCAGACAGTAAAGGGGATTCAAGAAATGGATACTGGAGTATTGTGATATTTACAGGCCATGGTGATGACAAGAAACAGAAAAAAATGGGAGGAGGTAGGTGTCATACAATTAGGAGAAAAACTAGGTGAGTAGATGTCCTAAAAGCAAAATGAAAAAAGCATGTTAAATAGCAAGTGATTGACTATGTCAAATGTTACCGAGAGGACAAGCCCATTGAGGGCTGGAAAATGACGACCGGACTTAGCAATAACATGGTCGGTCACTGTTGACCTTGGACATGTTTTAGCAGAGTGCTGTTGTCAAATGTTGATGAATTTAAGAGAGAAAGAGAGGAAAGAAACTGAAGAACTAAGAAGTAGGGGAAAGGCTAGAAGGAGAGGTGAGTCAAAAAGAGCTTTTATCCACCATTTTCTCTTTAGTACACAGGTAAAAAAAATGGCAACCAAAATTACCAATTACATAAATCAAGTTTAATATTAAACAACAGGTTTGCTCTGAATACATTGACCTATTTAAGTTCTTATTTATTATGCAGTCTCTCAATTAAACACTGAAGAAATATTTCCTTTTCCCCGGGGGGAAAAAAAAAGCCAAACTAGAGTAACGAGATGATGTTAATTTTAAGACAATTCAGATGTCAGCGTGTTATGTTTCATAAGCATTAGTGACCTTCTGGGGCAATTTTCATCACTATGCCTGGTCTATCTATGGTTAGGACACAGTGCTGTCTTGCTAATCTGTCATCTATTCCAGCTGAGTTGCTTAGCTGTCCAAGCAAAAGATTTGTGAATCCCTAGAGAAAAGCAATATTTATGAGTTAGTTAGATGAGAGCATGACCCAAGATATAAACAGCTAATGCGGATTTCCTGGTTATATTTAAACTCCTGGAATTAAATAATAACAAAAATATTTCCAAACTTTATAAAATCCATGGACATTCTTGTCTGTTTTTCATTGAAAACTGGAAAGACTATTCCCGAAGTGACTGGTTGAGAGATTAAAAACACAAAGCAGAAAAACGATGGCAAGTGCAGGCTTGCTATGTAGAAGTACAGACAATAACAAACTAACAGCTACACTTGCCTCTGACTCATGGAAAAATATGTGAAATCAGGTTATCCAAGCTTCAAAATAATGAATCAGACAACTTAGAATACAGATGTCAGAAAAGCATTGAGTACTTCTGAATAAAAATATTAATGAAAGGATATAGAGATATTTATGTAAACTTTAATCTATTACTACCATAAAACAGCAGATTCTACATTATTTCTTCAATGGACAGTCCATAAATATATTAATACATATAATTAATGTCTACATCAGTTAAATACTGAGAGATGGTACATTTCTGTAGTAAGCAGTAGGTTTCATGCTTTCTTAAGTTTGGGCTTTTAAAATCATATTTGATTTATACTGTATCTAAATTAGATGGCAGCGTACCTCAATAGAAGATGTATTTTGGTAGAAAATTGAAACTTTGGTAATTACAGAACATAGCTGGAAAACACTTTTAGAGATCCACTACATAGTTGAAGAACAACATGTAAAATTCTACCCAGGTTTGGAGCCAATAAAGGTCCATCATTCATCCTAATGACTAGTAAACTGCAAGAGGCAAATAAATCATCAGTCCCCCAAACGACTGTTTCTCAGCCATACTGTGTCCAGAGCTTAGTCAGTTACTGCAGGCTGCTGAATCAGGCAAAAAAAATTCAGTTTATTCCTGTCTTGGTTCTATACTCATTACGTGAAACAAGGAGCATGACAAATAAAAATGCAAAGGTGACATGGGGAGTGATAACAACACAAGGACATGTTGTTAAATTTTGAAAGGTGAAATGTGGATAAGATGCTGAATAACAACTTCCAACCTACTGAGATCTTACTATATGCCAAGCACCATGCTAAGCACCTGATTATATTTTTTAATTCATATTCAGAGGAACTCTGCAGAGAAGTTACTATTATTATTACATTTTATAAAGAAGCAAGCCAAAAGTAAGCATGCTAATTATCTTGTCCAAGGTCATAGTAGTAATGTGTGGGGTCCCAGGACTCCAACCCAGGTTGTTCAGGGTTCCACAATTTCCTCTGATTTCTATCAGTCCTGTCAGCAAACATGTGCCTGCAGGTACTGCCCTGAGAGAATTCAAGTGCAATAGCAGGAGACAATTACAACTTTCTGGGAAAATTCAGCAAATCACTGCATCATCCTTGTGTAGGAAAGTCAATGTTGAGTGTAAGAAATGCTGAAGTACCTTAAGTACTTAAATCCCAACCTTTGGGTTTCTAATTAAATCAGTGCTTAAAACTTAGCTTTACCTTGACAGAAATTGTGAAATATACTATAATGCTTCTGTGTCTTATCTTTTGTACTTATTTTTCATATTGTCTTTTTTAAAAGCTCCATCTCCATTAAAAAAAAAAGATGAAATTCAAACTACTGAATTTTGTGATCATCGCATATTTTATAGAATTTTTTCTTCTTTATACTGGTATGTTATATAAAAATAGGTATTAGGCTTTTTTTTGGACAGGGAATTTAGTTGGCTTTTACCTTTCCACAATATTTGAAGAGCTTACCGGTAGTATTAAGGACAATGCAAAACTTTCAATTGCCTATTTCTCCTGAAAATACCTTTTTATAGTTTTAGTAAAGTTTTCTCCTACATGGTCATTTTCTGTTGTTGTTTGACTCCAGCAAAAAGTATGTACAAAAGCAGGAGGAGTTTTAGAAATATGAATGCCCTGAACATTGATGAGTGGCGAGGCAGGAGCGAGACAGTGCAGAACAGCTCATAGCAAGCCTTTCAGTCAGGCAGACCTGTGCCTGTATCTTGCCTGTGTCACCAACTAGCTGTGTGACTGAGGGAACATTATTTAATTTCTGAGTCACATTTTCTCTATTATATAAAGTTAACACTATATGTCTCATAGGAATATGCTAAGAATTAAATAATATAGTATTTTCAAGGTTGATAAGAAAAACTCTTAAGCGTTACTGGAATTTGTTTTGTTTTGTTTTTCTTTGTTTTATTTCAAAAGAATCTTTAAGGGAACTATCCAGTAGAAATTTTTGAGAAGCATGCATTTTTCATGCAAGTGCCAAATACAAATAATCGAACAAAAAGAAAGAAATGTCAGGAAAAGATAGTGTGAGGATTAATAAATGGAAAACTTCATTTAAATTGGAATTTTGAGGGTCTGTAGGGGGAGCTTTCAGTTATCACTCATATAGTCAACTTTCTGTCTCCAACAGAAAGATGTTTTTCTACTCTACTAATCCAGTAGGAATAAAGAAGATATTTTCCTCACCTGGCAACCACTCAGTCAATGAAACACTGCTACAACTCATCCAAGGAAACGCCACTACACTTTGAACTCCCAGTCTCCTCTGAGAGACTCTCAGTTTACAACTGCCCCTCTGAACTTCCCCTTTCCTCTATAAAACTTTTTTCTTTTGTTCTCTAGACTTGCCTGTGGTTCAACATTAGAACACATGTCCTGAGGGGCAATTATTTGTTGATCCTGAATAAATACATTTTCTGGAGACATATGTGGCTGTTGCTTGTTTAAGGTTAACAATAGCAAATTAACATAACATAATGTAAAATTTAGCTTAGAAATGTTTGCTCTACCCAAATTCATTTCTTGGCAGTAGTCTCTTTTCCCTTTTATGAAAATAGAAACTCCCTTGGGGGACAGTATGAGTGAATGAACTAGTAATTCCTCCAAATCTGGGAAGGCTACAAACCATTTCCTAAGCCTATGCCCAGTGTGCGGTACACAGATAATTGGATGAAAAGAAAAACTGATAAATTCAGAATTCTAGGCACCCAACTTCTTTGTTCCCATTCAATGCGTTCCTGAACTTGAATCTTTCTTGATAAAATAGAATGTTGCTAGTTATTCCAATCAATGCCACATTACTTTTCCTTAATCATTAATTTTAATTTATTAATAAATAAATTTGCTATATGTAAACAGAATGCTAAAATAAGGGCAATGAAGCAAAAACTATTTCTTTCCTTTAAAGAACCGCTCTAGGATACCTAATTTCTGGTTTTTCTCTAAACATTTGATACTTCTTGTTTCTTTTATCCCTTAAATATAGATTTTACTTGTTCTCAAGGGGCAAACTCACACTGAACACAAAAATCATAATTGCTAGCAGGTGTTTACATGTAACAAGTGTTTCCATGTTTCAGGCTTTATTCTACATGCTTTTTTCTGTAATAGTTCATTTAAAATTACAACAGATCTATAAATATGTACTATTTTTATCACAGCATTACACTGGAGAAATGAAAGTTGGCCAAGGTTTCCAAGTTTTCAACTTGCCTAATACATTGAATTTGAAAACAGTTCCAATCCCAGAACAACCCAACCCCATATCTCAGCAGTTTGACACCAGTTATTTTTCTGGCCCCTTCCATTTGTTCAATAATTTTGTATATCTTAAGCACATATTTAAACATGTGGTCCCTATTCTCAGTTTACCTTTGTTACAAATTGAATAAAAATCTTAATCCTTATCATCAATGGGAAATATTAAATAAATTATAGTACTTTACTACTGTGAAATATTATGCAGTCATTAAAAAAATGAAGCACGTACAAATATAGCAACTCGGAATGCTGTTCATGATATGTTAAGTAAAAAGAGAAAATTATAAAAAACTGATCCAGTAAACAAATGCCAAACACCTATATATGCCGACGTATATAGAAAAAAATGTATGAAAGGAATATATGTCAAACTCTGGAGAAAACAAAAACTTGGAAGTGTTGAAAATAAGAAAAAGTTCCTGCGATTTTATCTTATTTACTTGTGAAATATTTAAATTTTATAATGGGCATGTGCCATTTTTATAATGCAAAAAATAATGTTAAACAATGAGCTAATAATATTTGGTAATGTCATTATATAGCTAGATTCCCACCCCATCATTATTTATTCCATTTTATTTTTTCAACTTTATTTTTCTTTTCCTTCTCCATACACATCCTCAATACCAATTACACTGGACTTCTCTAAACTTTGCCTGGATTTTCTTATGCTTCTACCACAACTCAGAATACCCTCTTTCCCCTTAAATTCAATCTCTCTAATGGAAATTCTACACATATTATATTTGGGTACATACTTCATAAAAGGAAAAGTGCAAATATTCAGGAAATTTCCTACAGCTTTAATCAATAAGGTTTAATAAATTTTAAATATATTACTTCCTCAGGTTGAGGTAGTAGAAAATAATAAAAGTCACAAAGTTTCTGAAAGGATACTTATATTTCCTTGTAAAAAGATAGCTTACTTACACTTAAGTGTATTGTGACAGACTTGAATAACATAGATTGATGTGGAGTACACACACACAAAAGAAAGAGATGCATTTCATTCTAAAAAATCAAAAAACAAGTTTCTTACCATTGTGAGGGTAAATGGATGGTTTTCTAATGCAGACACACTGGGACAATGTAGAATAATATACTAAAAAGCAACAAACATAATTTTTAAATGACCAAGAAAGAAGTTTAAATATTCTAATGATGGTACATCTGCTAATTTTTAAAATGCATATAAGGATAAAGGGTACTTTAAAAGTTGCTGAACAATGACTCACCTGGCCAGGTCTTGCTTTAAAGTTTTCTTTGACCATGCGGATTTCCATAACATCTGAGGGATGACTTATGACCGAGAGGATGGTGACTGGCTTATTACTCCGAATGCACCTGTAAAGTCTTTCGGCACAATACAGGCACAAAGGTCCAGAAATCCAAAGCCAAGTCTGATGGAGAATTTTTTGAAATACACATTAAGAACTACTGTATTGTATTGTAGTCCTGTTTATAATCTGTTCAATTGCTATTTCACACATTATGGTAGTGACATTTTATTATACATTTTAAATAAAATGTAAAAAATGAGTAAAAACAATGATCAAATGCTCACTACAACTTATTCAAATGTGAGCAAAGTATAAAATAGAAGAAAAAGTAATGTCAAGACCCTCGTCTCAAACCATTGTCCAGTGTATAACTACCATTAATGGTTAATCATACATTGTCTCATATATCCTTCTGTGCACACAACAAATAAAATACATATATAGGCATATAAACAATACCTTTCTCTAAAGAGATAAGAAAGTTTAAATTTCCAATAAATCTGAAGATGATTATATTAAAAAAATGTACCAGTCCAATGTTTATTTTTAAAAATCCTAGAGATTTTAATGTATAATGTACATAAATACTGTATACACAACATGAAATATGTGCATATGTTTTTAAATGTGGCATACACTAGGCATGTTGTTTAGAAATACAGCTACATAATAAATACAATATGAACAGGAGTATTTAGAATCTGGAAAGCGTATTACTTTTGCATGTACTCTGGGAATTGCACATGCCTGTGTGGCCAACCTTCTCTTCCTATTGCACATATATGTCCTTCAGTATGTGGAGGCCTCCAACCCAAACTTATTTTAATGGCCACTTTATAAAACCTCATGTGCATACCGGTACTTATTTCAGACCTCCTTCCTTCCATGCAGACAGATCACACCTCTTCCTGACATTTAGTTAGACACTGTGAAGAGCTAGAATCACAGGACATTCAATGCAGCAGCCCTGCAAGTTTGGGACAGTCACTCACTGTTTGAGCACCAGAACTCACATAAGTAACATGGGAATTGCAATACTCACCCTGCCTAACATACAGCGTTATGTGAAGCCCATAAAAGTTCAGAAAAAAATCTAAAGCTTAATAGAATACTACCAGGTTATTACTAATAATAAACACAAGACTCACACACTCATCCCAAAGTCATCTACAAATTACTCTTTCTTTTGATTCCTTATTCTTCTTTATTTCTTTTCTAATTAAATGTATTGGGATAACAGTAGTTAATAATATTATGTGAATTTCAGGTGTACAATTTTATAATACAACATCTGTATATTCTATCACGTGCTTAGCATCCAAAGTCTAGTCTCCTTTCTTCACCTTGTATTTGGTCCCTTTTACCCTCTTTCTTATTTACATTCTTTTTCTACTTAAAACAGACATTTGACATTATTCCCCTACTTCCACTTGGTACAGAAAAAGAGTGCAGGGTATAATTCCCACATAGGCAGCTCCCATAGCCACAAGGGAAGATTAGGGCCCTTACCAAAATACTTGCTGGGAAAGAAGTTTTTCAGGAGCAAGCTTTTTAGTCAAAGACCTGGTTTTGCACTCTACTGCTGCCACGGACTTGTATGTAGAGTTTGGTCAAAATATTTTATGTATGTAAGCCACAATTTCCTCATCATAAAATTGAGGATGATAGAAATTAATTCAAAGAATTATTGTAAATATTAAAAGAAGTTACGCATACAGTGCATCTTAGCACAGTGCCTAGCAGATAATATTAAGCAGTCAATAAACTGATTTTCAACTGTGGAGATTGCTCTGGGCCCTCTCCCTTTTCTCTGTCTCTGTCTGTCTCTCTGTCAAAAACAATAAATGATGCTATAATTTATTATTTATCATATATAATATTGTACCATAATATTACATTATACTGTAATAATAAATATTATTAGTATTAATTGTTTCACTTATTATTCAACCTATTTTTCTTAGTGGATAGAGAAAATGTCTTTGTTATCATTCTTTTTTGTTTTGATAGAGACAGAGAAAGACAGAGACAGAGACAGAGACAGAGACAG
Organism: Craseonycteris thonglongyai; assembly: GCA_004027555.1. NCBI lineage: Eukaryota > Metazoa > Chordata > Mammalia > Chiroptera > Craseonycteridae > Craseonycteris > Craseonycteris thonglongyai. Next base: position 8,962 of record PVKE010021003.1, read on the forward strand.
AGAATGGGGAGGGCCCAGAGCAGTCTCCATACCATAGTTGTACATTATCAGTTTTTGACAAGGTTTTGTTCCACACAAGTGGGCGGGGGCCACGCAGGGTGGGAAGTGGGAAGGGGGCCTCCCATATGGGAAGTACACCCCCTCAACCCAGGAGCCAAACCAGTGGGCAAGGACCAAACTGGGGGCCTCCAGCATGGGAAGCACATCCCAGTTCAGCATATGGGTCCACGCGGGCTGGAGCCAGGATTCGATCCTTGATCTCTGGGTCTGCAAAGTGAACACTTATCCCACTGAGCCATCCCGGCTTCCCCTGTTATCGGCAAGCACCAATGTCACAGTATGCATAGTATGACCATAGATTATATGGGTAGTTAAGCAGGAATGTTTTGTATTCTGTAATATCATAGGTCTTTTGCATTAAATTGTCATCTGCCTATAATGGAACAACAGATAATAACTCGCTACTGAGACATCCTGAAATGTTCAATTTTATAAGAATAATTACTTTTAATACCTTAAAATCATGTTTAAATGCAATGTTGATCAATTATTATGGGAATGTGAACATTCCAGAGACCATCAAATACAACATTAATCTGACCTGTGGAAAATTAGCTTGGAACTTGGGTTCTTCCATACAAATCTCCACAAATGTATTCCGAGTAAGCTCATCTGGTTCTGAAAATCCTCCAGGGAAAGATTCATGATGATGTTCTGAGAGATTCTCTGATAAGTGAGTATTCTGGTGGCGGGATCCATTAAAATTAATGCAGCCAGGAGGGTGGGTATCTAAATTAGTCTGATACTTCAGTAACCCTCTAAAATTAAATTAAGAAAAAAATAAAAACAGGAAGATGAAGAACAGATTAAAATCAGGGGGCACAGTATAAGAAACTGACCTCTTTTTCTTATTAACTTTATATAGTATTTATCCAAAAAGTGTTCCTCATATATCTTAATTAAGAGCAGTTGAGAAATTATAAAATTTTTAATATACTTTTTATTACCAGACTACCAAAAATTTTAGCCCCTTTCCCAAAATGCCACAAATGCATGGTAGGGAAAAACACACGCTATCTTACCAAGTATTATTGAGTTTAACAGCCCTTATTTCAAACCTTTTAGGCATTCATACAATGAAGTTTCCACTTCAATAAACACTATAATAATGTGGAATTCTGCTATATCTTAAACACAAATGAAAAAGTCAGGGATCATATTTGATTTGGCAAAGACTAGATAAAACAGGCCTTGCTGATTTATAGAGAAATATTAAACAAACATACTAACAGGAACTAGAAGCTTACATCTCTAAAAACATGGTCTGAAAATAATACATAGGAGTGAGACCCTACACCTGTTTACTTTTCAATTTCTCCATAAACAATCACATAAAAGTCTCAAAAAAATAAACCAGGTAGGAGGGCCTAAAACCCTAAAATCCCATTATGATCGTTTCATACTTTGTGACATTTTAAGACAAACGATTTAATTCTCTGTGTTCTTTATTTCTTATCAATAAGGAGTAAAGTAAGATCTGTCTTATGGGGACAATTGACAATTTTTCAGTATTTTATTTTTATTTTTTAAGATATTAACATTTTTATTTCCAAAATTATTTTTCCTGGTTTGCTGAGAGTATGTTTTTAAATTATACTTCATGCTCCCAAATAATTTATTTTAATACATAAAGTATATCTATAAGTACATCACAACTATAATGAATTTATAAAGATAATATTTTAAAACAGCAAAAACTATACCATGAATAATGATACTAAATAGATTCCATCTATGAAAGTTAAAAAAGCAACAACCAAGATAGTCACAGTAGAAAACATCATATAGTCAACCTGATCATTCTCCCTTTACTCCTTTTGCTTATGTTCAATTCCCTTTCTCTCTTCTTTTTATTTTACTTTCTCCCTTATAACTAGTCATCATGGACTCATTAGAGAGCATAAAGGACATGTCAGGAGCATGTACGTAGTGGAATATATTACACAACACCCAGAGAGAGCCACACACACACAGTTTTTAAAGTCATGCAGTAGATATGGCCTAGTTATATAATAAACTCATGGTTATTACACAAATGTGAGCCAGTACATCATTGTTGTGGCATTATATAACTGTTGTGGCATTAAACTTGAAAAACCTATTTAGTTCAGCTTCTATTACAAGTAATGATTTACCCAAACCACTTGCTCCTATTGGCCTCCCTAGGGTGGTAGCTGACAAGGGAAAGCCAAAAATCTCAGGAATTTATTCTACTAGCAAGAAGTTGAACAGACATTGGCATAATGCACTTGACACTTTCTAGGTGGTTCTATAGGATTCAAAAAGGAGGCAAATCTGGCTCCTAATACTCCAGAAATTTACAATCTAGTTTAGAAGATATCTTGGGAGAAGTTGAACATAAGTTAGACCATAGATTAACAGAAATAGAGTGTTTTAATAATAGTTTAGTAATGTATGGTAGACATTAGGTCTAATATAGATCAGTTTATGTACATTTCATACTACCTTTACAACAAACTGCATGGACTAGGAATTATTATTCCCACTTTACAAATTAAGATACTATTTTAATAGATTAAATAATACCCCAGGGTCACACAGCTAATAAGTGGCAAAGCCAAGATTTGAACCCCAGTATGATTCAAATTCTATGCTCTTCATCTCTCACTACATGGCATAGTAATTCATTAGACCATAACAACATACCTATTAAAGAGTTAAAAAGGGAAATATTAATATTTATTAAGGAAGTAATTTTTTTAACTCAGTAATTTTTTAAAAACCTATTTGTTATTTAAACTTCAAAACAAAATAATCATAGAAGGTAAATGGTTTTATTTCCATCATACAGATGAGAAACTTAAGTCTCTATTTGGGTAAGAGATTAACTAAGTAGTAGTCAAAACATTCTAGGAGTCAGAAACCTTATCTCCCTCATTCCAAAAACCTGTATCATGTAAAACAAATCTGTCAGTAAAAGACGTAAAAATTTTTAAAAAGGGGGTTCAAAGGGACAAAAGTCTAGAAATAAGGTTAGGGGTGTGTATGTGTGTGTGCGTGTGCATCAGAGACAGTGATAGAGAGAGAGAGAGACATGGAAGAAAGCTGCTTAACATCAGGCAAAAGAAATTTATTTATTCCTGTCATAACAGTGTTTTCAGGTGAACACAACCTCACGTGCTAATAAAAAGGTCCTTAGAATGAAAACCGTTGTCACTATGCAATACAGATAGATCTGCAGATCAGCTCAAATAAGTAATGTTGTCCCATCCTTGGTATACGGAGTGGCAGATAATACTCTAAAATCCCTTTTAATTCTGACAGCTTTATACTATTTTAAGATACTCTCAAGATAAACGGCACACATGGTCTGACAATTAAGTTTGTGAACTTGACACCATGTGCTTACTCTGTTCATCTGTCTATCTAATCTATCTATCCCTTTTATCTATCAAATCTATCTATTTATCTATGTATCCCTTTTATCTATCAAATCTATTCAATCCCCAAAGCTGTGTGTGCCCCAAAAGAAGTGAAAAATAACTACACTGATAAAGGCTCTTAAAGCTAGACTTTTAGTAGAACCTTATAATTTACATTTACACATATTATATCTCCTGCATAAGTTTTATCCAGAGTTAAAAACAATGGATTGTGAACAAAATAGGAACCACCAGGGCAATTTTATTCTCGCATGAAGTCTAATGTAAGAACAACTTACCTGACAAATATAGATATGGACTTGTCAGTCAGACTATCATTTTAGAGAATATTAATTATACTATTCATAATAATTCCAAAGTTTAGATAATATTTAACACATGAAAGGTACTGTTCTTAGCACTTTATATGCACACATACATTTGCATATGTGAACATACACATACAGTTTTAAAAAAATATTCACAGCATTATGAGGTAAATACTGTTATTGTCCTCATTTTACAAATGACAAAATGAGGCACAAAAGGTTAAAGTAAATGTCTACGCAAAGTCACCCAGCTAGTACCTGATAAGGTGGGAACTGAACCTACAATCTGACCCCAGAATCTATGTGTTAAATTCCTACCTTTTAAAGAAATTATTGGGAAAGCTGGGATGGCTCAGCGGGTTAAGCACTTGCTTTGAATCCCCTGGGGACCGAGGATCGAGCCCCAGCCCCGACCCATGTGGACCCATATGCTGGGGCCTATGCGGGAGGCTCCCAGCCCAGTTCCTGCCCTGCACAGCCCCGCACCCATCTCTGTCTCTCTCTTTCTGTCAAAATCAATAAAATATATCTTTAAAAAAATTATTGAATTACTTATCCATGGTTTTGAGTGTACCCTTGTTCACAAATGAAATATAATCATGTCATATGAATATCTAAGATGTCATTTTAATTTATCTGAATAATTGGTGAGTATGAATGTGTGTATGTTTGTGCTTTGAGTAAGAAATTCAATTTTGTAACTAGTTATTTAGATTCCAAGATTTTGAAGGTGAAATTTAGTTCTCCCAGAAAACAGAGTGAGAATAAAATGCCTTCTTTTTGTAACTGCTTTATAAATGTTTCTTAAAATGTGCAACCTCATGATGACACATGATACATATAACTTTATAATAAATTTAAAAGTAAAATTCCATTTATGTGGCATTTTGACCTCTAAAATTCTCCACAGACTTTGAAAATAACAATGGAAAAAGGTTCAGACTACAGCCAATAAAAATACGGTGCAAGAGATACTCTTATCAGTATTCTCATTGCCACATTGTGTCTTTGTAGCTCTTTATTCAGGGAAAAGGTTGCCTGCACTTTTTAGTCTGTTACCAACCCTCAGAGTGGTGCCTGCCACTGCTAACATAGAGTAAGGATAGGAATGGAAATTGCATAGAAAAAAAGAAAGAACCTATATGTACTCCTTTAAAATGTCCAGGGGAAAGAGAATTTTTTAACAGATTATACACTACATAAAACCTTAGGTAAATGGGAGAAAGTCAAGTTATAGCTGAAGTTGTAGCTGAATACTGGAAAATTCCAGTGTTATCTTCTGCTTACCCCCATCATGTATCTGTGAGTTCCAATATGCAGGAGAAAACAAAAAATATAGCTGAGTGACATGTCCTCAGTAAACTAAAGTGTTTTTAAGGTAGGGATGTTTTTACCTGTCTTTATCAATGGAAGTCCTTTCATAAGTCATCACTCAGTATTTGCTAGAGTAAATAAAATTGTATTAATTGGCTTTTAGTTAAGAATGTGTTATCCTTCTAGGCTTTTCCAATTTTTCTCAGTTATCAAAGCATTGCACACTGTAATAAAAAGCAATCTGTGTGGGGGAAGCCGGGATGGCTCAGTGGGTTAAGCGCTCACTTTGTAGCACCGGGGACCGAGGATCGAATCCCGGCCCCGGGCCCGTGCAGACCCATATGCTGAACTGGGGAGTTCCCCCAGTTCAGTTCTCTCTCTGTCTCTCTGTCTCTCTGTCTCTGTCTCTCTGTCAAAACAATAAAATAAATAAATAAATAAATCTTAAAAAAAAATAATAATAATCTGTGTGGCAGCATGGATGGTCCTGGATGGTGCTATGTTGAGTAGAGTCAGCGAGACAGAGGAAGACAGATGCAGTGTGACTTTGCTTACAGGTGGGATCTAAAGAACAAAATAAACAAACAAAACAGAAACAAACTCATAAATACAGAGAATGTTTTTGATGATTACCAAATTGGCATGGGGTGGGGGGTGGGGGGTGAAAGGGTGGAAAAGGGGAAGGGATTATGAAACACAAATTGGCTGTTACATAGGAGTTATGGGAATGTAGGGTACAACACAGGAAATAGTTAATATTGTAAATAACTATGTACAGTGTGAGATAGGTACTAGATTTACTGGGTGGGTGGGTGTGTTGGAGGGCAAGGTGAAAGGTGAAGAGATTAATAAGTACAAATTGGTAGTTACAAAATAGTCATGGAGATGTAAAGCCAAGTATAGAGAATATAGTCAATAATATGGTAATAAGTATGCATAGTGCCAGGTGGGTGCTAGTCAGGGAAATCACTTCTAAAATTCTATAAATGTCTAAATACTAGGCTGTACACTTGAAATTAATATAAAATAATACTGAATGTCAAAATAAATAAATATATAAAGTGTAAAAAAAATTAAAATGAAAAATCATGTGGATATTTTGAAACAAAAATAATCAGCACGTTTGTTTAAATGTTACTTAAATTCCCATTTTGGGACTGTCACTTATATTTAGTGTTATCTAGGTCATAAGTTATTATGAAAACTAGCATATCAACTCCAAGCCAGATGAATGAGCTATTAAGTCTTGCCTATTTGGTGGCCTTGTAGATTGGCTCATTTCCATTGGGGAACTTTTGTGTACTTCTGTGACTAAAAATTCTTTGAAACACAGAAGGAAAACAATTTCATTTCTCTTTGTTTTTCTTTTACTTTTTGGTTATTGAATTTTTCTCTTAAATATACAAAATTCTTGAGGAACTCTTTCTTACATGGAATCCAAATCTCCCCCTCACATAATATTTACACATTTCTAATACTGGTATGTTGATAAATATTTGTTCTATTCAGCTATGATATTTAAAACATGTGTGTTTTCTACTTACAATTTCCTATACATAGGATTAATTTATATTTTTATGTAAAACTAATTTTTCTGTATAACAATTCTAGACGAAGGCCTTATGATTATTTTTGCTCATATTTTATCCTGAAAGCTAGAGAGGGTGGGAATTGATGTCATGTGGCATTTTCCCCATAAGGATACCATTCATATGTATATACAGATTATTTTCATGTACATAAATTCATTTATGCTATGAGCTACATTTATTAATAAAGTTTTTATCTTCTAAGCTGAGTTTACTTTTTTCCCCCCATTTTAGGATAGAAATAGTGAGCTTCAGACCAAGTAATTTTTACCTAATTTTAACCTCAGTTTTTCTCTTGGGACCTTATTTATAACAATTAGTTATTCTGGCTAGATGTACAGGGTGAGAAAGTTGGGAGGGAGGAGTAGGAACAAGGGCTACATTTATTTTAAGAAATATTTTTCGTACATTAGTGTTTTTCCGAAACATGCAATAATCCCTTTATCCCCCACTGCCATTTTACTAATCTGAAAGTAGAGAAAATACTAAAAAATATGGGATGCTTACAAATTTTTTTCTTCCCAAGAAACCAAAGTCCTTTCCTTTATATACCTATGAAGTAGAGAGTAACAGATATTATCTCTCTTTTTCATCTGAGGATACACTATCATGACCTATCTTATTTTACACACTTAGGGAGGCTTGGGTCTTGATCCTATGTCCTTAAGCATCCAAACTGGGAGTGAGGAAGTTAAACTGTAAGTTTTTGCAGACAATACGATCCTTTATATATAAAAACCTACAGATCCCACCAAAAAAACTATCAGAAACAATAAATTATTAGAAACAACAAACTATTAGAATACAGTAAAGCAACAAGATACAAAATCAATGTACAAAAATCCATTGCATCCCTATATGCTAATAATGAAATCAGAAAAAGAAATAAAAAAACCCAAAATGAATAAATTTTTTTTAAAATTAATAAAATGGTGTGAAGGACTTACATACTGAAAACAATATGACACCACTAAAAGAAATTGAAGAAGACACAAAGAAATGAAAATATATTCTGTGTTCATAGTATGGAAGAATCAACATAGTTAAAATGACCATATTACCTAATTAAGTATACAGATTTAATGTACTTCCCACCAAAATCCCAAAGACATTCTTTTGGAAAATAGATTTTTAAAAATCTTCAGATTTGTATGGAATTATAAACGACCCCAAATTGCCAAAGCAATCCTATGAAAAAAAGAACAAGGTTGAAGGTATCACACTCTCCTACTTCAATTCATACTCCAAAGTGACAGTAATCAAAACAGCACGGTTTTGGCAGAAAAACAGACACACAGACCAATGGAATAGAACTGAAACCCAGAAATAAACCCACATATATACAAACAGATAATTTTCAACAAAAGAGCAGAAAATATTCAATGTAGAAAAGAAAGCCTCCTCAGCAAAGGGTGTCAGAAAAATTGGAAACCCCCATGCAAAAGAATGAATCTGGACTGTAAACTGTCACCATATATCAAAATTACTTCAAAATATATCAAAGACCTTAACATTAGAAGTGAAACAATAAATTATAGACAAGAAACATTGATACTAAAGTTATGGACCTTGGGTTCAGGTATGATTTTATGAATCTGACCTCAAAGGCAAGGGAAGTAAATACAAAAATAAATAAATGGGATTATATCAAACTAAAAAACTTCTGCACAGCAAAAGAAGCCATCAATAAAATAAAGAGGCAACCAATCAAATGGGAGAAAATATTCACAAACAATGCCTCCAATAAGGGACTATTATCCAAAATATATAAAGAACACGCACAACTAAACAACAAAAAAATAAATAATCCAATTAAAAAATTGGCAGAGGACCTTAAAAGACACTTCTCCCAAGAAGACATAGATATAGCCAACAGATATATGAAAAAGTGCTCAACTTCATTAACTATTAGCGAAATACAGATCAAAACCACAATGAGATATCATCTCACACCTATAAGAATGGCTATCATCAATAAGACAAATAATAACAAGTGTTGGAGAGGCAGTGGAGAAATAATGTGCATCAAATTTGTGGTAGAAATAGTGGGCATCAAATTCTCAATAATTATGTCATACCCATCAGAAATTAATAATTTAGAAAGCATTCAGAACAGATTACCTGTAAGAGTGATGGATAGTATATTAAAGATTTAACCATGATAATGAACATGCAAATCCTCAACCTTCTACCTATCATGTTAGAGGACATCCAATATCTAAAAGTAGAATAAAGCTAAGCAAATACAATATCTAAAAGTAGAATAAAGCTAATCAAATCTCCGTGTTTATTAATTTAAAGTTCTGGGCTCCCAAGTACCCATGTAGAATGCCTATTTGAGGGCAGGGCTCCTTTTGTGATTCCAGCTCAAGGCCTATCTTAAAGGCAGTCCATCAGACTTTCTAGAACTTTCCTCTAAGCCTAGAAATATGTAAAATAACCAGTTTAATTATTAATATTATACAGTATTCTAGTTCAATCTCAGAAGTGTCTGGTTAATAATAAAGCATATATTCACTTCAAATTGAGAGGCAAGGAAAAAAACTAACAAGAAAATATAGGAAAATAAATTTTTCTCTTTTGGTATGTACTGGTGTAAATTTTTCTTAACATACAACCTCTGGGCCTTCCTTTCCCTAAGCTTCACCGAGATCCTGTTTGATGTTCTACAAAGAGCAGGTACCTCTTCCCAGTGGGAAGATCACACAAAGCTCTCCTCCTGCCTCATCAAGTTGGGTGACAAGAGCCCTCAGGCAAGTGGCTTCTAAAAGAGAAGATACTTGGGAATCAGCAACTTTTAACTCTTAATATTATTGCATAAATAGCTACATTTTCCATTTGCATATTCTTAATTCCCTCCTCATAGGGACAAAGCAGAGGAAGAATAAGACAGTACAATAAGCCTAACCTCATGAATATTTGTCTAACCCTTGTTAACTTCTGAAGTCTAAACCCCTCTGAAGCCAACGGTGCCTCTGTTTCATTAATGTCATTGTTGACAAAAGCTACCTATTAATGTTTCTCTGGTTTAAAGAGTATGTTTTTAGAAACATGCATATAAAAAACCACTCCATTTAAATTCCCAAACAAAATGATTCAAGAAGAATATAAATCATGCTCTAAAGTGAACTCTGGCCAGCAAGTAATCCCAAATAACAGAGCGTTCTGTTTAAAAAATAATTCAGGTATCATTTATCTAATAAAACCTGCTCTGAGAAGTCCAGTAGAGCTGGCACCAGAAAATATTTACACTATTAATTGGCTCTCACTGTCATCCATACATTTGAGAAGAACCTTCCTCCTCTCTTTTTCAGAATTACCACATTATAATTCCTCTTCCATGTAAATAAAAATGTAAAATACAATTACTATCCACAGAACACTCCAGTGCTAAAGCCAGCAGGAGTATTAACTATGGAAAGATTGAGTGGTTAGGGTGCCAAATCTCATTCACAATGCATTCCTGCCACATGCCTTTGAAAGAAGTAGGGTAACAGCTCTTGGCTGAGACTCTATGACCATCACAATTGCTTTTCTCTCCAATATGCTTTTTATCACTAAGTGAAAATAGCAGTATGGAACTCCTGGTAAATTTTTCAAATGAAAATGAAGAAAGAACAATCTAGTTACATTTATCTCTGGAAAGAGGAAACAGTTTTGGCTTTTCTCCCCCAAAATGTGTTATGAATTAAAATATCTTTAATATAGCATGTAAATACCAACTTCCTAGAAAGGTATATTAAAAATTAGAAGGAAAAATTTCCTAAGGAAGAAGGCTTCCCTTCCAAGTCCCAAGACAAACCTTTACTGTTAAAATCAATTAAATTTTTGAGACCTAATACAGTTATAAAATTGATTGCTCTTTCAAAGAATATTCTATTAATCTGTTAAGCAGTCTTTATTATATGCTCAAATTACTTTTCCAATTTAAAAATCTGGGCTCTTCAAAAGTGCTGTGTGTTTTTCAAAAATCAAAAAGCTGAATCTTCAGTTAACTATAGATTCTTCCTTACACAGCTTGGCATTCATACAAGTATAGTTTTTTTCTATTCAAATTTATTGAGTAGGTCTATATTCCACCTACATTGCTGAACTCACTTATTTAAACCTGCGACAACCCTATGATGTAGATGATTTTATTAATCTCCTCTAATAGATAAGAAAAATGAAGGCAAATTATCTGTCACACAGCTATTAAGTGTTATTTGCCATGCTATACTGATCTTTTGGAAAGGAAAATTAATGTATTTTAAAGATCTATTTGGACACTGAAATAAACTTTTGAGTTTAATGTATATAAAATGTGTTAATTTTTTTTATGTTGCCATACAATAGATTGTCTTATAATGAAAAAAATCTAAAACATAGATAAATGAAGATGAGGATGGACTAAGGGCATAGGTAATCATGGAACAAGATAACTGGGTCCAAAATAGTACTGATTGCAATATTTGGAGCAAAGAAGGTAAGCCTCCCACTTTGCAAATGTCAGACTGCAGACTCCAAGAGCACTCACTGCATTTAGTTTGGTTTCTAGCTTTAAAAGGAATACAACAAACCGATTACAAACTGCATTGAGCATCAGTTAAGTAGTGGCTAGAAATGTGGGCTCAGGAATATGATGCCTGGGTTAAAACCTGAACTCTTCTACTTAATTCACCATGACTTCCAGCAAGTTATTCAGCACTGCCCCTGTTCTCTCACTGAAATAGCAGCAGCAGCAGATTTTACCAGGATGGTTGGGAGGGCTCAATGAGATCAAACATTAGTACAATGCATGATAAGTACTCAATGAATATTAACAGTTAATATATTCAAAGGAGAAGGTTAGTAACAACGATGAGACATGTCATCATGAAAGAAACATGAACAGAATTTAGAGGAGAGTGAATCAATTTTCAAGACTTCTAGAGTCACAGATAAAAAACAGTGAAAATTATAGTTTCCCAGAGACAGAATGGGTTTTCAGAATTAAATATTTACTTAGGCAAATAAATTAAATATTTACTTAAGGGAAAGTCAGGGAGTCTTGGTCAAGCTCTTAAAGCTTCCTTCAAAATTTGAAATTTGATGAAAAAAACTTTTTTTGACGTTAGAAAAGCATTTGAAGCAATTGCTCCTTTTACTACAAGTCTGCACAGGTAGAGAAATCAGCCAACCTTTTTAATTGCTTCATCCCTGAAGCCTAAAATTTTCAAATGTCTAGCCCAGATTGATCCTTCAATTCTCTAAACTACTACAATTATTAACAATGAAATATGTTTATAGTTGGAAAATATTCAATCTAATGTTACTCTAGCTCTTTCAACTGATTATTTTTAATTCCACATCAATTAAACCTACTGTGTTTCATTCACTTGTTTAAACCTGAGATGATGCGGGGAAACTAAATATTATATATTACATTGTTCTTCTATACCTTATTTTAGTACTTAGCACATTGATAAACAGAGGAGTAAATGCCCAGAAAGCAGGAATGTTCTATTTAAACCTAAAGCATACTGTTTAACAAAAATCTCGATATAAATCCACAAAACTTGCCTTGAATAACTGCATTTTACTATTGTAACAAAAAGCTAGAGAATTATCAAGGCATTTCAAGAGTAAAGACATGTCTAGGGAAGCCAGGATGGCTCAGCGGGTTAAGCGTTCGCTTTGCAGCCCTGGGGACCAAGGATCGAATCCCGGTCCCAGCCCATGCAGACTCATATGTTGAACTGATGTGTGCTTCCCATGCAGGAGGCCCCCAATTCAGTTCTTGCCCACTGGTTCAGCCCCTGGCTCGAGGGGGCATGCCTCTCATAGGAGAGGCCCCCATCCCAGTTCCTGCCCTGCATGGTCCCCGCCCACCTGTATGGAATGAGACCATGTCAAAAACTGATGATGTACAACTATGGAGACTGCTCTGATCCCTCCCCCTTCTCTCTGTCTGTCTCTCTCTGTCTCTGTCAAAAACAATAAAATAAAATTTAAAAAGATGTCTAAATATTCAACATGGGACAAATGATAATAATTTTAATAGATTTACTTATAGACAGATCTTTTAGTAGTAATGTTTTGAGAAATGTTTCATTTTGAGAAAGCTGTAAGATTTATGAATAATTTTTCCCATACCAGAAGCATAATCTATGTAGCTTTATTCAAAATTAACCTTCATAGGGTTATAAACATTTAGTTATGTTTTAAGGAGCTAACAATGTACAATATGGTGACTATAGCTAATAATACTGTAGTGCATATTTGAAATATTCTAAGAGGGTAGATATTAAGTGTTCTCTCCAAAATAAAAAGTAAAAAAAAAAGTAAAAAAAGTGCACAGATGATGAATGTGTTAATTCACTTTATTATGGTAATCATTTCACAACATGTCTCACTAGATCTTACATTTTAAATATATGGAATTTCATTTCTCAATTATACTTCAATGAAAAATTAAAATTCATAAAAATGCCTATAGTATTGTTTATTTATTGAACAACAGTTATTTCAGTATTAGAATAATTGTTTTCTTCATTTCTACTGATAATATGTAAAGAACTACTTCAGTTGGTATATTGATTATATATAATTCAGTTTATATATGCCTTTCGTTATTTCTTTGTATAAATTAATGTCACTTTCTCTTTATGATCCTTGTTCTACATAAATAAAATCAAAATTTAAGTATGCCTTTTATAACTTTCAAATAATGAAGAAAAAACTCTCACATATGCCCCATGTATAAGACAACCCCTACTTTTCTAACCCAACATTAAGACATCAATACATGGGTTACTGCCGTGTATAATATGAACCCCAAAATTTGGTGAAAAGTATCATCTTATACACAGAAAAATATTGTAATCCTTTCTAAACTTAAGTCTCTTGAACTCCTGAATCTTAAAAAAAAAAAGAAAAAAAAGAAAGGTGGGGCTCTATTTTGAATTACAAAGAAACAGATTTTTTTCAGTTTTAACAGTACAACAGAAAGGTAAAAGACTGCACAATTATGTTAACAAATAATTGCATTTTTCTCTAAGCTGTTATAGAGGAGAGAGAGAGAATCAAAATCTTAAATAAATCAAGATATTAACCTTTTTTATTAAGAAGTACAAATGGGTAGTTGCCAAAAAGTCATGGGGATGTAAAGTATAGCATAGGTAATATAGTCAATAATATTGTAAAACTATGTCTGGTGTCAGATGGGTGCTAGATTTATCAACGTGATGATCACTTCATAATTTTTATAAATGTGTAATCACTATGTTCCATACAAAAAACTAGAATAATATTGTATGATTATCAACTTTAATTAAAAAACAAAACACTATTTTTAAAAAGTCATTAGCCTTTTAAAGAAATCTTAAGACAAAATTCTCACAAGTACAGAGCTCTCCAAAATAAGCCTATAAGTAAAAATATGAGCTTTTGACTCAGAATGTTTGGATTTGAATCCAGGATCGATCAGTTAAGTAAACTTTAGTAAGTTACTTTCTCTAAGCCTCAGTTGTCCCACCTATGAAGGGGGTTTCATATTATTATTATAAAATTCTGATCCTTTAATGACATAAAGCAACTAAATCATTTAGAATGTATAGATGGCATATAGTAATCATTATGTAATTGTTTTAAATTACTGTTATTGTCATTAGTGGCATCTGCTTACTCATAGTCCCTTTTATGATCATAACCTTGGGCAAGCAAACAATTTAAAGAACAGAATGTAAAACAGATTTTCTCTACCAGGGTTTTTCCTAGAGTCCTAATTCTCCATAGAACATGTTATCTCTACAAAAGAAAATGAATGGAACCCAGACCTTCCATTGATTATAGATAGCCCTGTCCTGTATGACAAGAATGGCTAGCTGGAAATCGAGATTATAATATATGGTCAGGTTTCTGACGCTCTGAAGCTAGTTGTTCTAGAACTATGGTACAGAACAAATCAAACCAAGACCTATGAAATAGAGGCCCATTTAATACTGCTTTCTAAACCAGTGGTCTCCAAAATTAGGGGGGGCAATTTTTTGAACATGTACCCTGAAAAAAAAAGATATATTTTATGTATATGACCTAATGTACTGATATAATACATTATAAAACATTCTGAACAGATGGTTAATAGCAAGTCTGAACCATTCTCCAAACACTTGTTTCTCTGGGGACTCCACAGGTTAAGATAAATGGGGAATACCAGTTGTTACCAGGTAACAAAGTTTATTACTGGTGGAACGCATGTGGACCAGGAAGATTGTGAGTGAACTATACAATCATTTAAGCTCTCAGACCTCAACTTCCTATGTTTAGTGTGTTCTTGCAACTGAAGACATCCCTTGAAGAGTCCTGGGCTTTTACAAAGATACTGGTTCCTGTGGCGTATGAGCTTTACCCAACGCAGAGTAATCCATGTCTATCCATATAGTCTTGTCATCTTTAAACTGAGTTATATTTGAGGCGGTAAGGGAGAAGAGGTGGAAGATGGTTCCTGAACAAGAAAGACTCCCACTGAAGGAAGTACTTGACATTATACTGTTGACATTCATTATTTCCTGTCCTGCATCATGTTAAACCAAGTGAATCTGATGCAAGACAATGGCCTATTATTGTGTCATATTAGTGTATCCAAAAACAAAAACACACAAGTCCACCTGGTGACCATACAAATATATACACATACAAAAATATAGCATTTCCTTTCTCTAATCAAGTGGATTATTGCAAGCACTCTACTTTTGAGAACACTGTTTGGGTCTACTTACTTTTCAAAATATTTGGGGTATATTCTTCTTAAAAAGTTTGGGATACTTTCATTTTTCTCTTTGAAATTTTCTGGTGTTTTTGACAGGCCCTTGTCTTTTGTCATTGCAAACTTTCGGCTTTTTCTGCAACTATTATTGCCTCTAGGCCTTTTTACACTAAAAAGTGGTAACTCCATCATTACAAATTCCAAAGTAACAAATCATAAGGAATTCCTAAAAAATGCAAGCACTAAAATATCTTTACATCCTTCACTTCTTACTAAATTTATTTTTCTTTTTATTTTTTATTGTTAAATTTTTCTAAATTTCTTTTAGAATTTATCAGGATATAACTATAGGGAGCTTTAAAAACTACAACATAATGAGAGAAGTAACTTTGTATTTCAATTTTAATGTACTTTTAAACTATAGTTTATACTTTAGTTTCATTAAAACACACTATGCTAAAAATAAACTTTCTCCCATTCTTGACACTACCCTCAATTCCAAGTAACCAAATAATTTTACCACTTGCTATGAAAATTCCTATAGATATATCTTTCATTACTCCAATTTGAGGCACACATAGTTTTAAAAAGATTTTTATAACTTACCCTGAAACATGCAACATTAGCAGCATGTAGAAGACAAAGAAGAGATTATGAGTGTACCAGAAGATGTCATAGCTAGAAACTCTGAAAAAACAAATAACTTAGTTTCAATGTCACTTTACATTCCATCTCACTAAAAAAGATTGTGCATCATTTCAAATACATGTCACAAATGAAGAAAGTTAAGATTTGAGTTCATCTGAAATTTATCTATAAATATGAAAGTATTAACAAAACATGCAAAGAGTCGATAAAAAATATATATAACACTTAATCATATTGATATATGGGAAAAATTAAAATAATTTATTTATTTTAAAGTTATGATGTAAGACTAAGGAACAGTTATAGTCTGCTAATATGTACTTTTGCTGTTCTTTTTATCAATATTCCCAATTTTCAAATGATTTCTAAAACAACTAATGCTTCTATTGTAACACATATTTTGAGAGTAGTTCAAAGAAAACTCAAATGCAGAGAAGTTAAATAAGTGTTCATGAAAGTTTTATATTCTTTTCCTGGACAGAGTATAACAAAAATAACACTTTAGTGTTATTGTCTGCAGGAAAACAGTCTGTAAAGGAAGCAGTGTAATAAATAATGAGTCTATAGAATGTCTGAGAGAAGTATAAGGACTAACAGTTATTTTATTTCATATATCAGGGTGGATAGTCATATATTAGAATCTTAGAGGTGGATGGCAGGTATTCATAAAAGCTTTTGAGATGATTCTGAGATCATCCATAAACCTTTTAGATTCCCTGATTTAAGTTGTAGTTTTCATATTTTTAGATAAATATTTCCTACACTTTTATCTATTTTGAGATCTGATAAATATCCACTTAAAGTTTCTTTTAAATGTTTAATGGTGTAATTTTTTAATAGTTAACTTTGTAAGTTATCTTGAATTTTACTCACTTAAGCCTTCCTTTTCTCATTAGACTATAATGGTACATTCGTTATTTAAAAAGCAGTTTCTTAAATATAGCAAAGTCCCCTAGAACGTTTTCCATCAACTCTATCATCAGTTCAAAGTTCTGGTCAATTTTGCAAGAAAGTTCTATTCTGTTTTCAGTTACAAAAGCTTAATCATTTAATGTTTAGTAAGCCACACAGCCACTTTTACTATTCTTTTGGACACAAAGTTGGATGTTCCCTCAGATGAACTGTAGAATCGCTTTGCTAAATTGAATAAACAAACAAGCTACCTAGGATTTTGATTGGAATGGCAACAAACAAAATAATTGAGGAAGAACTCCATCTTTGCAGTATACAGTCTTTATTCACATTTCTACTTATTTCTCTCAGTAAAATTGTTGGTTTTTTTTCTCTGTAGCTTTCACCTCATTTTTTAAGTTTATTCCTAGATATTTTATATGTTTGTTGCAATTGTTAGTGACATCTTTTTACCTCATTCAGTTTTCAAAATGATAATAGCTATTTTGTAAAAGAGCTATTTTTAATTTCTTTGTTCTCAATTACCGATTTCAATCCTTTTTGATGTAACACTAATTTTTTTCCTCATAATTCTGGATTTTCTGTTTAAACAATTATATCTACCTTTCTGGAATTAATTATAATATGTTCTTGCATTATTTTTAATAATACTAAATGCTTTACTTGTTACCACATGCAAATAATAGTATGCTTTAATGGAATTAAAAGTATCACTTTGCTTTTCCATAATTTTCTTAGAAATGTATCTTCTGTATTTCTGGTAAGTATGAGCTTAGCTCTGGCTTTTATAGTTTTTAATTCTACAAAAAATGTAATTGCTAATCTATTCTGATCATTTTAACCCAGAATTGGAGATCAGATTTAACAACTGTTATTTTAAAGTCTATTGAGATAAAAAATATATTTCTATTTCTGTACTCTGTTATTAGGAAAATTATTATTTATTTTAATAGATTGACCCATATTGAACCATCAGTGAATTACTAGACTACATTCAACTATCAGAAATCAAATACTGGAGTCA
>PVKE010021004.1:0-26945 GCA_004027555.1 Craseonycteris thonglongyai
GGCCGGGGCTGGGACTCGATCCCCGGTCCCCAGTGCTGCAAAGTGAGTGCTCAACCCACTGAGCCATCCCGGCTTCCCCTGTGCAGGTTTTATATACATATATTTTCCAATGTGACCTCACAACAAACTCAAGAATTAGATAGCTAGGAGGCATTGAAGATAAGGAAACTTAGAGACTTCCTGTGACTTGATCAAGGTCATGCCCTTCGGGGAAATCAAAACCTTAACTAAAACAAGGTCATCTGATTTCACTCCCCCAATGGTCTCTCTTTCTATATAACATAAAAATAAAGTTCAACTAAGTCTGTGTATGTTCATTCATTATAATACTATTGTCCTGATCAATTGAAAAATAATCCCTAAAAACAAGAGGCCAGTCTCTCACTCCATCCATAAATCCTTTCCACACACATCAAATTCCCTGATTCCGCTTTTATTACTAGGGTCAGGTAATGTTGCATCATGTAACGTTAGTTTGAGTTACCCTATATTCTGGGGCACCAGTATTTTCTTCCCTTCAACTTCAAAGCACCTCCACCATTAGCCCTCTGTGTATAGGACACTTTACTGGGCATTTGGTTATGTTCTCCTGATTCTTTTGTCCTAACCCACTGGGTGATGGCTCTGTATATATTTTAAAATAGGCTACCTTTCTATTTTCTCTTCTTTCAGATAAATTTCTCACAATTCTCATATGAGACATTCACCTGCTTTCTCTCCAGCATTGCTACCTCTTTTATTTGTTTATGTTATTTCTTTTTGGACACTTCTTAATTGTCAAAAGATGATCCAGTTGGAATGCCAGCTCTCTTTAACACATTGGAGGAGTCGTGTTCAACATTTGAAGCCTCAACCACTGTCTCCTGCCCTCCATTAAATAATGAGAAAGCTGAAACCCAAAGGGCTAAGTCACTTGTCCAAGGACATAGAAATCATGGCACAGGACTCCTGGATGCTCTCTGATAAATATTAATCTGTTATTTTCATGATAATAAATATTCTCCCTTCTTAGACCTTCAAATAAGAAATGTTGAAAAGACTCTAGAATGTTAAAGCAATCCCTGAAAGAATGTGCTCAGTTGATTCTGTAATAAACCGGTCACTTGATGTACCTGCTCACTGGGGCTAAATCCTGAAAAGTGTCAGAGTTGCCACAGAAGCAATGCTTGTCCTCCATGTAAAGTCATTTCCAAGGTCACTGTCACTCTAACACCCTCTGGGTGTATATTACAGGTCAAATGATATTGTTCGTTCTATTTCCGGGGAAAAGTACTTGCATGACTATAGTTCAATCTGCTGCTGACCTACTGAATAACTGAATGACTTCACGGAATGTCTCCCAGTTACTAAAAATAAGCTACTTGGCATACTGTAAGGAAAAATATTACATATATTTAAAGTGTATTTCTAAGATCTGGGTGCAAACAAATATTAAATGCACAAATACTTATCAACTGGGAGAAATTGATTGTTTTTTGCTAATCCTTATGGTACTATTTTGTTTGTGTGTTTTGGGGAATTTAAAAAAGATTTTAATTAAAATATAGTTAACATATTACATTACTTTCAGGTATCCACCATAGTTACTCAACATTTATATATCTAAAAACATGATCAGGATAAATCCAGCAACCATCTGACATACTACTATCCTAACACGTTATTAACTATAATGTATTCCCTGTGCTGCCCACTACATCCCATGACGTCTTCGTTTTATACCTGCCCATACGACTCAGCTGCTGATAGAATCTCAAGCAGTTTGGAATTGAGTGAGGTGGGGTTTCACGAGTCCGCAGGGTGTGGTGAGTGGTGTTCACCAGCTTAATGGAGACTCTGGTGGGGCACCCATGCTGAGCTTGGAAATACTTAGCAAAAGCCTCCAATCTCGCTGAGGGCAGCTGCCATCCCAGGAAGATGACAGTGCAGAGCAAGGATGGCTGGTAGCCAGCCTAGTGCCTCCAGGGGTGCCTGAGCCCAGCCCCACCGTTTGCTGCTGAAAGAGTCCCCTGGGTTGTGCGGGGCAGGGCTGGCTGCCAATCACTGAAAGTGCCTCTGGGGTTGGACACATTGGGTGGGGTGGTGTCCCCAGGTGGAGCGAGCAGAACTCATCTGGCCAATGGAGATTCAGATTTGGCCGTGTGAGGGGAGGGTTCAACCCAGGAAAGGTGGCGCCTGCCCACCAGGAAGAGGGTTTAACACAGGGAAAATGGTGTCTGTCCCTCCAGTCCTTGCCCTGAAGCCACACAACTCAGTCTCTTCCTGCATCTCTGGAGCCCCTCAGGTCGCCATCCCTTCATTGGGGCTCAAGGTGAGTGCCCCTGAGCGACTGAATCTGCAAGTGGGCCCTTCAAGAGGACACCTAGGTTTCCCACAGCCTTTCCGTCCCCCCCAAATGGTCAGAATCCCCCAGTTTTTCACACACAGATGTTGTGGGGGCTCCTCTTCCCAGCACTGTAGTCTGGGTTGGGAAGCTTGGTGTGGGGCTAGACTAAGGTGACCAGATTTTAACATTGGTAAAGCGGGACACCATTGACGGGGGGAGGGGGTTCTTGATTAAAAATTGGGTCTATCTCCCGCCGTTCCCTAGCTTGTCGTGCATTCTTTCAAAAAATCGGGACTTTTTTAAAACGCCGTGAGACGCGGGACAAATTGTTAAAAATCGGGACTGTCCCGCCAAAAGCGGGACATCTGGTCACCCTAGTAGGGGTCCTTCACTTCTCTGGAAGAAACTTCGGCAGCCGAGATACCCCTCCTGATTGTCAAGCACCACACACACGTGTGGGGCCACCTGTTCTGCATCTCTCCTTCTACCCGTCCTGTAGCTTCTTTAGAGCCTTAGAGGACTTCTGTTCAAGTAGATGTCAGGTGATTCTCCAGGTGGATTGCTCTGCGGTCAAATGAAGGAGTCCCTAAACTATCAAAAGCTAATTCCAACAGACATCTGGGAGGTTGGAGTGGCTCATCTGTGGTACGTCTGTGGTACAGCTGTCAGGCTTTTTGTTACTATTAAGACTACTGTGGTAGCAGGTTGATGATTCCCCCAAGAAACGTTTGTTCTAATCCCCCAAGCCTGTGGATATGAGTTACCTTATCTGGCTGAAGGGACTTGGCAGAGGAAATTGAGTAAAGCAGCTTGAGATGGGGAGATTATCCTGCTTATCCTGGTGGACCCAACATAGTCACAAAGGTCCTTATAAGAAGTATGCAAAGGAGTCAAAGGCAGTGTGACAACAGGCAGAGGAAAAGATGTGGTGACTGGAGCAGGGGAAATGGGGACAGACATTTGAAGATGCCACACTGTTGGCCCACGAGACAGCAAAGTCAGGCAGACTGCAAAGCTCAAAAGGCAAGGGAATGGGCTCTCCCCAGAACCTTCCGAAGAAAAAGAACCCTGAAAACCCATTTTAGCCTTTTGACCTTGAGAACTAGAAGATGATAAGTGTGTGGTGTCTTAAATCATTAAAGTAGTGGGCACTTGTTAGAACAGCAAGAGAAATGAATACAGCCACTTTGATTGTGGTTAAATTATCACAAGTTGTTGATATTTTCTGATTTTGGAATTGCCCAAACCAAGAAAGAAATACCTAAATATTTCAAACCATAAATACGTTGCCTTTTGAATTCTGTATTTATGAATATATAAAATGCTTGACAGCAGTTAGCAACCATCTCCGGTTACCACCCAAGTTAATAAAATCACAGGCCTCTAATCAATAGAATAGATTTCACTTACATACTTGGAGACACACAAACTCAAAGACCAGTCCCTCTCCAAGGGAACTTAAGAGATTATATAGTCTTACAACAACTGTTTCGTTTTTTGTTTTTCTTTTTTAATAAGGAATACTTCAAATTTTTGAAGACATGATGCCCATTGAGGTGAAAGTTGCATTTTACTTAACTTTAATTCAAATTCATAATGAACTTAAAATAGGGCTTTAGATAATAATGTCATGATCACCTACTGTAATAGACATGAAAACAGACCAAAACATATATACCATCAAAGCATCTCCCAATGCTAGGGCAGGCAGGAAAACTGGCCAGAACCAGGGAAGTCACACCAAAGAACTGGTTGGAAGAGGCCAGGACCTCGTGAAACATAAAAAATCATGGAACTGTGCCTCCCACCGTATGCGTCTCTATTTCACAGCCCCTGAGTTGTGCCCTGGCTCGTGGACCAAGTGGGCTTGGAGGGCCGCCCACTGCTTTGGAACCAGTCAGTACCCTGCAGTGCCCTGCACGAATTCTATTAGGACCTTGTCAAAATGAGAAGGACACCCTATTTTGAATAGGCCCTATTTAATGGATTGTTTTAAATAAACCATAAAATGGAAGTTTCTGGATACCCAGGAATTAGAATCCTGTTAAAGAGGTCATCAACAAATACCTTTTCATACCTACAAAAAATTCCATAGAGCAGTCTGCTGTCTTCTGGTGAGTCTTCCTTTCTCAAATTTTTGAGCAGACACCAAATTACTGAGTATATTTCTCTACGTTCTCAGAGAGGCAGACATCAAGACGGGAGTAAATGTGTAGGTCAGGATTATCTAACCCGGGGCCCACAGGCCGCATGTGGCCCAGGACAGCTTTGAATGCAGCCCGACTAAATTCCTAAACTTTCTTAAAACATTATGAGATTTTTTGTGTGTGATTTCTTTTTTAGCTCATCAGCTATCATTAGTGTTATTGTATTTTATGTGTTGGCCCAAGACAATTCTTCTTCTTCCAGTGTGGCCCAGGGAAGCCAAAAGGTTGGGCACCCCAGCTGTAGGGATGGTAATAGGGGACATGCCTGTGTAAAAGGAATAAAGAGGGAGCTGGAGAAATCTGGGAGGGACTGAGATGAAAGTCTGACTTCAGCTGAAGGAGAGAGTCCAGGCCCCTCCTGAAGCCTGGGGCCTCCAGCTCTGGAAGCAGGAAAATCTGGTTCTAAATCCCAACTCCATTCCACCTTTGAAAGGTAATGTGACTATGGACAAGTAAACCTTCTCTAAAAATTTGTTTCTTTGGCAGTTTAATAGGATACCAATAGTGTTCTCCTGTTCTACCTAGGCTAGTAAATGAAATAATGCCCATAATTTTCACTTGTGGCATATGCTAAACGTTCAGTAAATCTAGCTATTGCACATATAACTTGATTAGCTCACTTTTCCTCTAGATAAAAAGGAAAGTGGGTTAAAAAGAATATTTCTCTCTTGAAAGGCAACATAGGATAGTGAAGGGGGCTGCAAAGATATTGAAAAAGCACAGGCTTTGTCATCCTAGAGACCAGAGTTTGAATCACATTTTAGTCCCTCTCTTGCCCAAAGCTTGCCAACAACACATGCAAATGAATGAAAATATCTGAGACTTTCCTAATTTGTAAAATAAGAGCAATATTTATAGCCCAGGGTTGTTTCAAGAAATAAGATGATGAAACCTTTTATTATAAACTGCCTACCCCATGATTAGCACATAGTAAAAACTCAGTAAATGTGAGTTATCATCAATTATTTTTTCTGTTATATCATATGATACATTCGTGGCTTATGATTGAGGTAGGGTTGTCCATTTCTAAAGCTGATAACTGCAAATTGTTATCCTCAAGGTTTTTGCCATCCTTTTAAAAAATTGCCTTTAAATCTCTTTTCTTGTTATTCATCACACAGTGATCCCACTTGTTATTCTTGCCAGAATCAGTGTGTCCATTATAGTGTCTTTATTTCTTTCTTCTTAGGTTTTGCTTCTAATTTGCTTGGATGCTTGGTAACAAGAGACTCAAATGTAACCCAACTGTGTATAACGTAAGAATAAATACATTGTGAATGAGGGTCCAAGAGATTTTCCTTGTGCAGTATTAAGCATGAGTACCAAGATTTCTATAAAAAGTAATGCATGTTACAAAAGCGGTTCTTAATGCCTCTGATTCTTCAATACTTCCCCCAAAAGAGCTGAGTGTCAGATGGGCTGGCCTTGCTAACTGCAGTCCTGAGCACAGAGATGATGCCAATAAATGGTTGTTCACTGAATGGAATGGAAATCGTTAAACATTTAGTAACATTATGGCCCTCTTCTCTAGTGTGATTGTGTAATAGACTAAATGGTCTACAAGTGTCCACATTATTTTATTTCTATCAGTCACTTCATATCCCTGGTCACGTGGCTTTAGTAACTTCGATTCTCTCTTTTCTAACAACAGAAGAACAAAAACTTTGCTAGTCCTGTTGCATCCTCTGTGTGGGCCCACTTCTGTGCATGCACTCAGACAAGTGTTGGCATCTGAACTTGCCTTCAGTCACAACAGACATTCAGCTATCTCTTGGCGTATTTACCTTTAAAAGAGGTATATGAAGTGTATGTCTGGGTATTCTCAGCACTTCAATTTCCGTCTTTTCCAAGTAGTGTGTAATACTAAACACAAACTGATCAGAGGTTTAGAATTATCCTTGGCCTGTTATGTTTCCATGGTTACAGGTCTGCGTTATCCATCTTTCGAATTGAGCCTCAATGACTTATGCAGCCTTTGTGACCTGTGCCTATTAAATCTTGATTACTGTGTTCCATTGTGTGGCCGCATACTTATACACCACAGTTGCTTCTAAAGGAGGCAGTCTTCTAACACTGATGGAAGTACCTGAATACAAACACTGCTTTTTAACTATTTTTTGCCTCTCCTGGTGAAGTTCACATTAAAATAACTGACCCCCTTTCAAGTTATTCTTGAGGCAAGTAACATTTTTTTTAACCTCCTTTAACAATGTTATTCTTCCACAATTCCAGTGTGTGATTAATCATTCACATGTCTACCTTCCCATATAGCAAAGCGATTGTTTGCCTGTGTTTGTCAGGATGATGAACAGATTAATGTAATTTAGGAAACAGTGATTTACGCTACCTAATTTGTAGAATATTACAATACTAATTAATAGAAAATATTTTGAAATAAAATGGTAATTCAATTTATTTTGAGTACCTGCTCCCCTTTGTGAGTACATTTTTGAAAAGCTTAGCTAAAAATGCAAATAGAATAGAGAACATTGAAGTAAATTATCAAAGGAAGGTAACTGAAAAGCAGTTTGTGTCAAAATGAGGCAAACCTACATGTAAAGATAGTAGCGTAAATAACAAAGAAAATACCATTTTGAGTCAAGTGGAACTTTCTTTCTTTCATAAAAGGTCTCTAAAAGTGGGCAGTTTTCAAAAGACATGGCAATTCCGTGGTCAACAGGGACCCAGGCTGCTTGTACCTTGCTGCCTCAGAATCAGCAGGCTGATTCATGGTCCAGTGTGCTTGCCAGAGCTCCAGCTCTCGCACCTGCATTCCAGGCAACAAGATAGAGAAAGGGGAGAACTCCTTTAAGTGCCATACATCATGTGCATTTGCATCTCTTTAGCCAGAACTTAGTTATATGGTCACATGAAGTTGCAAAGGAGTCTAGGGAATGTAATCTCTTAAATGGAATTTAAGATGACCAGCTTAAAATCAAGATTCTCTTACTACAGAAGAAGGGGGAAATGGTTATTGACAGTAGCTAGCAGTCTCCATTGTAAATTCCAAAATATATAAAAGTAAAGTACATAAACAATGCAGTGAACAATAAGCACTACAGACAAAATCATATTGACAAAAATGCTGTAGCACACACACACAAAAACAACTATATTCAAATATTCCTTTGTTTTATGGAATATTTGACAAATTAAACTTTAATCCCTTCCCCGTTCTCATCTCTCACAATATCACTGTATCTTCTGTAGGCAGTTTAATAATAAAGATAATTGATGTTTTTTGAGCATTTACTAAATACTAGGTAGGCAATGAGCTAAATTCTTCACATGTGTTTTTTAAAACCCTTCCAGTTACCTTTTTCTACTCATTTTCTAACCAGCACTCAGTAAATAGACTAACTTTTCTCCTAAGAAGCAATCTAGGATTAGTATATTCATTGTCTAGTCCTTCCTCCACAATGCCTAATATAGTGCCTTGAATGAAGTAATTGCTCACTCAATTATTAGGGGCAAAATGAAAGAAGGCCAGAAGAAGGTGATTGGTGATATACTGATGAATAGTTTCAGAGTTTCAGACAAATGGTTGAAATAAATTATAACGTATGAGCAGAAATAGAAGGCAAAAACGAGCATCTACATCTGTGGGTTTTGCATTAAAAAGTTAGAGGTTGAATAAAGTCCACACGGATTCTGTGCAATTTTGGTTCTGATAAGTTTCTATTTATCTTGGTTTTATCACCTGGGAAAGCTGAGAATGTCTGAGGGAAGAAAAAGCCTCTGAAGACGGAAAAATAATATTTTTATGGGAGAGCACAAAAGGTGGAAGTAACCGCAAAGGAAGTAAGACACGACGAGATGTGCAAAGTTTCAGTGAGGAGATGGAAATCCATTTTCATGAGCTGCACAGAGGGAGAGAGATATAAGAATAACAACAAAATGCTCTCCTTTACAAAGACTGAGCTACATGCTATGTTTAGCTGAGGAATTGAGGATAACAGAGGAAATATAAATGAAAAGGAATAAAAGAGGAAAAATCTTGGTGTTCAGCTGTGAACTAGATGTGGAAGGTGGGAACAGAAAAATCATCAAAGACCATTGCAACAGATGGGCAATCAGGAAGGTAGCACTACTAATACTGAAGGAAATAGTGAAGAAGTCATGAGGGAAAAGAATCCAAGAGAAATGGTTGAAGATAAAGGGAACTAAAAAGAGGGTCCTGGAATCTGGAGGAGAATGGAATGAGGGGGAAGTTGAGACATGTGTGGACTTCCTCTGATAAACATTCTCAAATCAGGTCATTGCGTTCCAAGGTAATTTGGGGAAATAAAAGAAGAAGTGCTATTTTAGCACACGACAACAGAACAGGAAAAGGAGAACATCCTGTACAGATCTCATCTGTGAGGATATTCAAAGCAACAGCATATTGTTTATTATCATATTTTATAATCACCGAGTCATTATTCCCAATCGACATTTTTCTCAAGTACTCCTTTAATTTTCCTCACTGCGATGACAAGTTATTTCTATGATACTGCTTACAAATTTATCTGTGAGGTTAAGGGAAGTCTTGAACTATTGCTCTGTGAAATAATGAATGAATCATTATATACTTCAGACACAAGGCCAAACAGCCACCAGGGGCAAGTTTTAGCTGTGTTAATCAGATGCTGGCTGTCTCCCAAAAGAAATCCCTGTGGTTTCAATATCGTTAAAGCATTTACATTGCATTATTTCCCCAACATGGGATGGGTTTCCAATGGACTCTACATGTTCCTTTATCTGGGTCCCTTTGTGATAACGAGCAGATATTGTTGAGAAGTTAGGAATAGCATTAGAAAAGCTTAGAATAACTGTAATAACTGTTTGTAATGGTGACAGCTCTGTCCCACTTCTACTAGAAAGGAGACCCCCAAACCATACAACCTTTGTTACCAGGTTCAGGTGCTACGCGCTACATCCAAACTTGAGAGATGAGGTTGGTGGAAAGAAGAGAAGGTTCATTCAAAATGGCAGCATTCCAAGAAGATGGCGGACTCCTGTCTAAAAGCCAACTCCCTGATTCTAGGACAGCCAAAGGGTTTTATAGACTCATAAGAAGAGGTAGAACAAAGGAAAGGGAGACGTAGCCCAGCAATTCCTGGGCAATTTGACAAAGAAAAGAAGGTGCTGCCCAGTGATTTCAGGAATTAGGGTGTATCTGACGTAGAAGAATTCTTCCAAATCAGTGTGAACAGAGTCATTGAACCTGCATTAAGGAGGGAAACAAGGAAATGTTTCAAGAGGTTTTGTGCTAAATTACACTGTTAAATTGAACTGAGCTTACAGTGTTAGATCCTGAAAATAGAGACTGCAGTATCACTCTTACATTTTGCCTTGAGGATTCCTCATTAGCTTGACTAGAACTTCCTTCGAACTGTATTATTGCAGTCTAAGACCCCCGTACTTCATCTTCCTTCCTGGCCCTTCTTCTTCACTAACATTAAAGTCTGCATCAATTGTCTGAAGGGTCTCCTCACCTTTCTCAGCTACCTCCATTTTTTTTTTTACTGTTTTTTTTACAGAGACAGAGAGACAGAGGCAGAGAAAGACAGAGAGAAGGGGGAGGGCCCAGAGCAGTCTCCATAGTTGTACATCATTAGTTGTGACATGGTTTCATTCCACACAGGTGGATGTGGGGCCATATGAGGCAGGAACTGAACTGCATGTGAGGCGAGAACTTTGCCGCCATCTCAGCAATTACCTATTGCACCCCAGTTCAGCATACGGGTTTGCACAGGACAGGGCCAGGATTTGATCTCGTACCTCATGGTTGCAAGGCAAGCGCTTGCCTTGTTGAGCTATTTTGGCATCCTCTGTCTTATCTTTTTGATGACAGCCATTCTAACAGGTATCAGGTGAAGTCTCACTGTGACTTTGATTTCCATTTCCCTGAAGTGAGTATAGTCTACTATTAATCCATCTAACCCATTTCTTGCTGCTCCTTTCGTTTTTAATCTCTTCGTTTATCAGTTTCACCAATGTCCCCACCCAGGTCTTACAATCCCGTCACCTAGGAGAGGAGCTGGGACACGGCCTGGGGACTACATTTGTTGCCTAACAGGGAGAGGCCTCTATGGCAACTCCCAGTATGGGACACGCATTAGCTCTTACAGGGACACTAGAATACCTCTGATAGTTTTGAGTAGTCAGTAGTTGAATTGCCAAATCTTAAGGCATGGGCATTCGGATATCATTCATCCATATGCAAAGTATCCCAGGTTTTCCCAAGTAGGGTTCTAAATTTACCCTCACAGACCTGCTTTGGCTGAACATTTAAATGGCGTTGGGTTCTGCCACACCATCAGGCTTCATTTTACTGTTTAGCTGTGTCTGGTCTTTGCTTTTCCACTATAAGAGATAAGGGCCTGATTATAATCTACCAGAGGTGCCTGAGGCCACACATTAACCTTTGATTGCTTGTCAGTGGACCTCACTGACCATGAATCCTTCTTGGTGACAACATGAGTTAGCAGTAGCTGGCCAACTCTACTATCTTTGTAGATAATGTTCCCTCTGTGGCTTTTAAGTGAGTAAATCCTCACAACTGTAAGAGCATTTCATTCCACGGGTAGGTTTCAGCAGGGGTGAAATCTTTAGCAACTAGACCATATAATGTCAGGGAATCTTTGTGTGAAAAAAAACATTCATATTTTTGTCTTCTTTGTTTGCTGGGATATGAGGGAGTCAGTCTCATAACCTGTTCCTCAAACGGTTCCTAGTACCACTTATGTTTCTTCAGAATTCCCAAAAGCAGACATCAAAATAGTATTAGATATGTAAGAGATTTACTGGAGAAATGCCTATGAAACAAAAGGAGGATGAAGCTGGAGAAGACAGAGATAGAATTTACACCAAGATGAGACTTGGCTTCTATCGGGGAGTGGAGAAGATTAGGTAGGAAGATTCTTAGACTGCAGTGCAGTTCTTTTTTTTTTTAATATATATTCTTGTTTTGTTTATTTTATTTTATTTATTTATTTTTGACAGAGAGAGAGAGAGAGATACAGAGACAGAGAGAGAACTGAACCAGGGGAGCTCCCAGTTCAGCACATGGTTCCGCACGGGCCGGGGCCGGGATTCGATCCCCGGTCCCCGGCGCTGCAAAGTGAGTGCCTAACTCACTGAGCCATCCCGGCTTCCCCCGCAGTGCAGTTCTAAGAATGTTCTGGTCAGAATGCAGTATTCTTGGGTCAAAGGCACACAGCTGAAGAGTCCACGATCTTCGTATTCCTCCTTTTACCCCTACATGCTCAGGAACTAGGTGAAAACAGCCCGTGGGAAGCTCAGCTCTTATTGAAAATATGGTTATAGACTCAGAAGGGCAGAAGCTAGGACCATCTGTCAATTATGTTGTCAGCAGCAGGACATCTCAGCAGTGTATTTGCATAGCCACGCCCACCACAGCCTCTTGCTGACTAGTCTATGTAAATGCTGCCCTCTGGAGTTTTGCAAGGCACAACCTCTAGATGTGTCTGACTCCTATATATCTATTACACGAATTCACCTGTCTTCAAATTTCAACATTTCCATCTCTCTCTCATTCTCACCTCATGGGGTCTTGCTTCCAACCTTACTGAAAAAATAGGCACAATAAGAAAGAAACATCTATCATGATGTCACTGTTTACATTCTTTTTTCCTACTACTATGGAGGAAAAAAATCCTTACAGTAAAGACCAACTTCTCTACTTGACTAGATCCTACCACCTCTTGCCTACTAAGGACAAAGCTTTGAAAGTTAGTCTCTGTCTCTCCCTTTCCCCTCTCTGTCCCCTCCCCACCTGCATCATTTATTTCCCCGCCATCATTGCCACTGTGTAAAAACGTGCTATTACTTATCTTTAAAATGTTTGGAAGTTGACGGGGTATAAGGGTTTGGGAGATGGAAACCAGCCCTAGCCCAATAGTGGCATGTGGTTGGAAGTCTTATTCTAGTGAAATGATCATTTCCAAACTTCAGGGCCATGGTCCCCACACAGCCTTCCTTGTCTCTGCAAAGAGGGTTTAATCAGTCTGTGAATAAGACTGAATTTGGAAATGAGTCAAAACCCAGGAGGCTTGAGAACTCTTGCCCTCCTTCTCTTCATTGGCCTATCTTTCCTTCCTGCTATTTTCAACTTCCCGTTCTGCTTTTCACAAGCAAATCCCTTGAGTTACTACCAAGTCATCCATGAAGGTTGGCGGCATTGTGTGCACCCAGGACTGCCTGATGAGTTATTGGCCTTGTAGGTAGAAAAGGTACAGAAGATAACCAAGTGAAACTTTCTTACAACCCTTCAATAGCCCATCTATCTCTCATTCTCCTTTACCAGTATCATTAGGTAAAGATATATCCTAAATTCTCTAAAGTACTCAAACTCTGCAAATATTGCACTGCCCCAAATTGGAACAAGGAAATTTTCACAGTGGTACAACAAACAAAAGGAAAAACCCTCACTTCTTTTATATGTTGAGAGAGTCTCGGGTTGAGACCAAAATTGTGTCTTCCATTGGAGTTGGATAAATGTATTTATAATGGAGCATCCTGAGAAGTGACCACAGGATATAGCCTCTAAGTACAAGGACTTGCGTCATCCCAAGGCTAGAAGAAACCAGACACGATGTGTTTAAAAAAATGATTTTCAAGTTTTGTCAATCGTCAAAATCATTTGTTAAAATTCAGATTGTTGGGTCTTACTCCCAGAATTTCTGATTCATTAGGTCAAGGTAGAATCAAAAATTTGATTTTCTAACTCATTTCCACGAGATGCTGATGCTGTTAATCCATGGGAACCATAGCTTTAGATGTTGAGAGGGAGGAATGTTTCTAAGGGTAGTTGATGATTCTGCTCTAACTCCTCCCTGACTCATAGACTTATACTCTCTCCTAGGGAGACAGACTAAGTCAGGGAAACACTGCTGAGGCTCTGGAGTATGTGGTTTTTATACCTGTCTAATTGAATATAACAGAAAGGGGTGGTGGTGTATTTTTTCTTCCACATTATTGGAGATCACCAGATCTGTTCCCAGGCATCAGGACTAATGCCTGGTAGGAGTGTGGAAAAGAGAAGCTATGCCCAGTGGCGTGACATGGGTCACGTGAGACACAGTTGTTGGTTGTGGATGGTGATAGTGGTCTTTAACGCCTTTAGATCAGAATTTTGCCTACAGCCTATGGGTGGCATCCTTTCAGTGTCAAATTATGACTCTTGTATTTACTGTAATTTGTAGTTTGCCCGTTGACTGAGTTTCAGTAAAGTGCACATTCAGTAAATTGCAGACTGAACAAATTAATAGTATGATTCTTATTTAGGCAATAAAATAAAAAGCAAAAAAAAGAAATTGCTTGCTTCAGGTCAGAGAGGCTGGTAGCAGAATTAGAGATAGGAGAGAGCATGCTCTCTGATTCTGTGCTTAAACCACATTAGTTACTATTAGACATTCTTTCACACGTTACTGCTGACCATTTAGGTGTCATTGTCACATGAAAATGAACAATTCTGACTGGTATTGAATGCTCATTTGGGAAACATATGAATTCAGTGTTTTATGACAATGCTGAGATTGCTTTAACAAGGATCAAAGGCACAAAAAAAACACCATGACAAGCCTTTGGGGGAAGGAGTTCTATTTTTTCAGGAAAGAGAGCTAGTTATGAAGGGGAAGTCAGGGAAGCAAACATGCTGTTCATTTTGAGATGAGAATGAAATCGTTTTTCCCAGTCTTTAAGGCTGGGTGCAATCTTTCTCCACAGTACGAGTATACACCAGGAACAATGAGACTGAGTCACAGACTGCAAAGAAGCAAGGAGCTTCTTTTTAGGAAGCAAGGTTAGGTTTATTTAACATAGCGTAGCTCTCCCAACTGAGCTCTCTGGGCTCTTAACACAGGGAAGCTAAAAGAGGTACATAGAGTATAAGTCCTCTTAGGATCTTCCAAGAAGAAGATCAATATAATACATTTAGAGTTAATGAATGATTTGAAAATATTGAAATAGGTAGCATTAAACATTTCATTTGTAGTCACAGGAAGGTTGTGGCTTTCCTGTATAATCAATATATCAGATTTTTCAGATGTGATATCAGAAGAACCTTGAGTATATTCACAATTTGGGAACCCAGAAAGCTTCAGCAAGATTCATATTGTGTTAATGCACTGAGAGATAAAATGACAGTTAGAGAGGGACATTTTTATAACATTTGATCTACAAAGTAATTCCTAGACAAATGGACACTCCTGTTGTTTTTCAACTGCTAACAGCTTATAAAATGAAGAGCTCACTTCCCTCCCCATGGATAATTTAAAAATATATATAGTTAAGAGTGTTGTTATTATCACCATCCACGCATGTATCTTGTCCGCACAGATGGGTCTAAAATTGAGCTGCATTTTGGAATTAGATGGGATGATTTTGTAAAATCCAAATACTCAGGCTATCCCCCAGACAATTAAATTGGAGTATTAGGGATGGAACCTAGGCCCCAGCTATTGTTTTAATTTTTTTTGCTAACACATTATTGAGGTTTAATTGACATACAAAGAACTACACACATTTAATGTGTAGAATGTAACGAATTCAGACATATGTATGTATTGGTGATATACAATCAAGGTCACAGACATATGCAACACATGCTAACATGAGATTTACCCGCTTAACAAATGTTGAATGCTCAGTACCATATGCTAACATGAGCACTGTGTTATGCAAAGATCTCTAGGCCTTCTCTCGAATAACTGAAACTCTACACCCATTAAATAACAACTCTCCATTTCCCTCAGCTCTCTCCCAACCCCTAGAAACCACTATTGTATTTTCTGCTTTTATGCACTGGACTAGTTTAGATAACTAATATAAGTGGAATTATGCAATATTTATCCTACTGTGACTAGTTTATTTGACTTAGCATAATGTCCTCAGGGTTCATCCATGTTGTCACAAATAGTGGGATTTCCTTCTTCTTAAAAGCTGAATAATATTTCATTGCACATATAGAATATCCAAGATTTCGGTTACCTGCAGTCAACTGCAGTCCAAAATATTAGTAAGTTTTAAACTGTGTGCTATTCTGCATAGCATGATAAAATCTTGCAATTTCCACTCCATCTGCCTGTAACATGACTCATCCCTTTGTTCATATATCCACACTTCATATACTGCTTCCTCCCCCGTCAGTCACTTAGTAGCAGAGATGTTAATGCTTGTATTGTTGCATATTTTCCTTACTTACCATCATTTCTTACCACATCTTTCTCCCTTCTTACAAGGGCTATCTGGAAAAAAAAAAATCCAGTCATTGTCAATATAATGAGAATGGTAACTTGGACGGATACTTTCTGGACAGCCCTCATATATCTGGATACATTTCAACGAATTCATCTTTTAATTGTAAATTATGCATTTGTCATTTTTAAATGTCTTGATTCTTACCTTTCACTGAGAAAGCTAAGCCAATGCTTTCTAATATTCTTTTTCCCAGGGTAATTTTTTTTTAACTGTGGTATTCCTTTGCATCGAGGGCTCAGTGGTTTCTCGTTTTATGTTCAGAAATTCTAAACTTCATGTTTGATCACTTCTGTTTTCTCTTCCTTGAATAATTAAGTCCACCCAGCCTTGGTGCTTATCACAGACAGGGTCAACGACTTCCACTTGGTTTCCCTCACCAAGTGACAATTACTAGAAATTCTCCTCTCATTTTGGAAGCCACTAAGTATTTAGTGTCTATCTGGTGTAGTGTGGCCTGAATTCATTCTCTGGTCTGCCTAGAGAGCTATGAATTAATTCCCAGTATTTAGAAGTAACGTGTAGCCAATACCTTGCCCAAACAGTACCCAAAGTCTACACATTCACAAGTTTTGTGCTTATTGGGGTCTTTCTGCCTCTGAGCCTTTCAATTACCAGCTTCATGTTCCAAGGTGCCACCCACCGAGTCTTCACGTCTACCCCAGCAACATTGGGTGCTTAGAGCTGCGGTCCCAGAATTGAGATAGAAGAAAAAGCTTGCTGCCTGAGGGGGCCTTTGTAGTTGTTTAGGCAACTAAATTACAAACCAAATTTGCTTCTGGGAAAGCTGCAAGGGCTAGAAGAGCAAGGAGTTATGCTTCCAAATCCCCTCACCCTGTTCATAGTGTGGACACAGACAGGTCTGCATGGCTACGGACCACCGGCTGCACTGAGGCTCAGGGCCTGTGGGGAGGGAACCGTGAAGAGGGGTCGTGGGGAGGGGCCATGGGGCGGGGCCTGTGGGCAGCATGAATGCCCGGCAGGGGTGGTACAGCACAGGGCATGCTAAATCACTGCAGAGGGAGGCAGCTGGCAGGTGCCCAATGGATCAGACCACTCTGCATCCACTGGGTCAGACTTGCTTGCGAGCCCACGGGAGACTCCTCTGGAAATACCTGATGGGTACTTGACAGAGGACTGTGATTTTATAGACGGTGATGCACCAGACTCAGTGGCGTTTGACAGGACCACCATCAGTGATTCTATTTGTCTCCACTGGCTGGTCAGAGAAGAGGAAGCTCAAGGACAATAAATAATAAAACAAAATAAATCAAAATAAAATAACATATATAATCAAACATATAACAACGTATAAAATAAAATAATAAAATTAATCTAAAATAAAATAATAAAATAAATATAAAACAAAATAGTAAAATCAATGTAAAATAATAAAATAAAGCGAGCAAGGCTTCTAGGCTATTTGGCAGGACAGATTTTTAAAAATTGTTCTAGTGGTAAGAAAGCCCTCTTTTATCAGCTGTAACTGCAAAGAGTCCTAATAATGTACAAAGGAACTAAAGAAGCCCTTTTTCAATTCACCTTGAGCAGTGTGAGCAGTGACAGAGAGCCTAGCTTTGTCAGGAGAACAAAAAAACACTGACATTAATGGGCCAAGAACAACTCTCAAAGTTCCACAAAGCTCAAGGAGCTGGTTCGGGCAGGGCCATAGCTAAGGATTGTGGGCAGCACCCCGGGGAGTGTGTGTGGCTTCTCTGAGTTGAGGAACTCCACAGGCAGTTACGAAAGTGGTCTGCATCGGACAGGCACGATTGAAGTTACAGCCATTTTGTGGGTGGAACCTCAGAGTAAGGACTTTTCTTTATTAGTATTGATGCCCACACTTCGGTTGTAGCATCCAGCCCCAGCTACTGTGGAAGGTGCACAGAGAGGGCTTCTCATGTTGGCATCAGCACTCAGCAGACTAAGATACTCGTATGACCCAGAACAGAAAGGAACAGTGAATCTATCTTTCCTGGGGTTCAAACCGCAGGTGAAAAGATTGAAGATATCCTTAAAAGAAGGGGGGATGGGGGATACGTTTAAGACACTTCAGAGAGATACAGCAGAAATCAATGGCTTGGTTAGGAAATACATATTTCTCTTATGGGAAGAATCAAATCACCTGAGAGCAGGAACCCACATTCCAACAACATTTCCCTGCACCCAGGTCTGATAACAAATCAGCAAGCAAAGCAGAAGCAAATGTGGCCAAAGGGAAATGAGAAACTGGAGAAGGAGCAGGGAGGGAGGGGGGGGAGATTTGCATCCACAGGGAGGTCCTTCCTCGCCTGAGACAGGGGTGGGACCACAGCCATGTTCGCTACCTGGGAATTGTTGCAGAGATTCTGAGTCTGCCTCCAGGAAGACACTTTGGAGGAGAAGGATGATGCCCACCCAACTCGCTGTCTTCTTCATGGCCATTTATGTGCTGGAGTCCTTGACCATAATTACGCAGAACAGTTTCATTGTCGCAGTGCTGGGCAGAGAATGGGTGCGAGTCAAAAGGATGTCGTCTGTGGACATGATTCTCATCAGCCTGGGCTTCTGCCGCTTCTGTCTGCAGTGGTCATCGGTGCTGTACAATTTTTACTCCTATTTCAACCCTACCTGCGTGTTTTGGCACATGGAAGTCATCTGGGAATTCACGAATACCATCACCTTCTGGTTAACCAGCTTGCTTGCTGTTGTCACCTGTGTCAAAGTCTCTTCCTTCACCCACCCAGCCTTCCTCTGGCTCCGGTGGAGAATTTTGAGGCTGGTGCCCTGGCTCTTGCTGGGCTCTCTGCTGATTTCTTGTCTGACGATCATCTTTGCAGTGATTAGGAACCACGTCAAGGTTCAGTTACTTCCCACGATGCATCGCCCTCAAAACAACACCGTGGCCGACAGACTTGAGACTCTTATGAAGCATTTCCTCTTATTGCAGGAACTGGTTTTGTTGAGTGTTCCCTTCCTCCTGTTCGTGGCCTCCACCATCTTGCTCATATCCTCGCTGAGCCAGCACTTGGCGCAGATGCAGCATCACACCTCCAGCCAAGGCGACGCCAGCACCAGAGCTCACGCCACTGCCCTGAGGTCCCTGGCCGTCTTCCTCATCTTCTTCACCTCTTACTTTCTGAGCATAATCGTCTCCTTTACAAACAACCTCCTGGAGAAGAGAACGTGGTTCTGGGCATGGGAAACTATCGTCTATGCTATGGTTTCCATTCATTGCACTTCACTAGTGCTGAGCAACTCCAAATTGAAAAAGGTTTTAAAGGTCAGGTGCTGCGGCCCTGAGGCGGCCTGAGACACTGAGGACAAGACCCCTGAGCAAGTGGGAGTTTACATCGATGCCACTCATCCGACCAGCACTGCTCTCAACAATCTCCTATGTGATAATGATGTACCATAGCTGCGCTCCTCCTCTTTCACCCCACAGCCAGCCCCCTCT
Organism: Craseonycteris thonglongyai; assembly: GCA_004027555.1. Classification (NCBI taxonomy): domain Eukaryota; kingdom Metazoa; phylum Chordata; class Mammalia; order Chiroptera; family Craseonycteridae; genus Craseonycteris; species Craseonycteris thonglongyai. The sequence goes on from PVKE010021004.1 coordinate 19,232, forward strand.
AAACCACCAATCCTTTATTGACTCGGCAACTCCTTTCTTTTCCTTTCCACAGTCCTCAGGTTGGTCCTGAATTTCTGATGACTTCCCCCATCTCTCCTTCATCCTCTCTACATGTGGAGTCTTTTTATTTTTATTTTTTAGATTTATTATTTTTGAGAGAAGGGGAGAGAGCCCAGAGCAGTCTCCATAATTGTACACCACTAGTTGTGACATGGTTTCATACCACACAGGTGAATGTGGGGCCGTGCAGAGTGGGGACCCCTGGGAGGTGAGCACCTTCACCACCATGCCGTTCTGGTGGTTACAGTAGACCCACAGTTCAGCGTAGGAGGTTGCACAGGCGGGGGTGCTGGGAATCAAATCCTGGGCCTGGCGATTGTGAGGCAAGTGCTCAACTGCTGAGCTATTCTGGCCTCCTCTCTACCTCTGGAGTTTTATTCCTCGTACATTCTACACAAGAGAGCCAAAGTCATGGTGTCCACACATGGTTTTTATTTCATCCTTTTCATGATTGCAAATTACTTCACACATTAATCTGAATCTCTCCCCATAGGAATGTATTGCCCACCCCCTTAAATGTTTTCCATGCCTTAATTCACTTTCCTAAGTTTAGTCAAAAAAAGGTCTGACTTGAGCCCAAAGGCAAGGGAAATAAAAGCAAAAATAAATGAATGGGACTATATCAAGCTAAAAAGTTTCTATACAGCGAAGGCACCATCAACAAACTGAAAAGGAAACCAACCAAATGGGAGACTATATTTGCAAATAATGCCTCTGATCAGGGGCTAGTATCTAAAATACATAAAGAACTCACACAGCTCAGCAACAACAACAACAAACAGTCCAATTGAAAAATGGGCAGAAGACCTAAACAGACACTTCTCCCCCAAAGACATACAAACAGCCACCAGACACATGAAAAAATGCTCCACATCACTAGCTGCAAATCAGAGAGATGCAAATAAAAAACACAATGAGACACCACCTCACACCAGTTAGAATGGCTATAATCAACAAGACAAGGGATAACAAATGCTGGAGAGGCTGTGGACAAAAAGAAACCCTCATACACTGCTGGTGGGAATGTAAACTGGTACAACCACTATGGAAGGCTGTATGGAGATTCCTCAAAAAATTAGGAATGGAATTGCCATATGACCCAGCCATCCCTCTACTGGGTATCTACCCAAAACACCTGAAAAACCTTAATCTGCAAAGATACATGTACCCCAATGTTCATCACAGCACTGTTTACAGTGGCCAAGTCATGGAATCAACCAAAGTGTCCTTCGATAGATAACCGGATAAAGAAGTTGTGGTACATTTACACAATGGAATACTACTCAGCAGTAGGAAAAGATGAAATACAGCCATTTGTGACAACATGGATGAACCTTGGAAACATCTTATTAAGCAAAATAAGTCAGATTGAAAGAACCAAGAAACTTATGACCTCACTCCTAGGTGGAATATAAAACTGAAAGTAACAAAGAAACAAAAACTCATGGACACAGTCAGTGGATTGGTGGTTGCCTGGGGATGGGGGTGGGGAGGCTAGGGGAGAGGGCTGGCGGGGGGGACGGGGGGAAAAAAGATGAAAATAAAAGTTTCAAAATTTGAAAACAAAAAGAAAAGGTCTCGATCTCTCTCTGTATCTCTCTCCATCTCTATCTATATCTCTATGTCTGTCTTTCTCTGCTGCTGCTGCTTCTGGACCATTATCCAATGACATAAATTTTCTCGTATGTTTCTTTCCCAAATACTGTGCCTTTATTTCTTGTAACTCAAGTCAAATAGAAATTTAATTCTTCTTTCATTTCCATTAGTCATGATATTATACTCTAACCAGATTAGCGATGTACTTAGCCAAACTAGGTTCATCCTAGAACTTCTCCAAATATTTGGAATTTAATTGGGCCAATTGCATATAGTTGGCATTGGCTAATTCTTGCCTATCTGTTGTACTACGATTTGAAAGAACTTTCTGGAAAGATTCCCAAATTGAGGCTTAGCTGCTTTTCTTCCACATATAAGGTAGAGGTCTTCTAGAAATTCCTCTTTCTTCGTGAAATCTGAGTGGCATTGTCTTAAATGCTCTATTTCCTTCTGTTTTGTGACAATCCAAAATTTTCTCCCCATAGATAATACTATAAGAACCATGTAGCAATCAGTTAAGAATTATCTATAGGACATTTCTGTTCCTTAGAAGTCCTTTCAGCCTTCCCAATCCCGCAGATTTCTCTCATACCATTTTCTTGTAGCATCCAGTACCAATCCCACCTGTTCCCTATGGTGTCTGTCTCATCATTTCTCTCCTCTGCACCCTTGCCCACTAGCAACAAAGTATGTTAGTAAGAGCCAACTCCCAGGCCTTTGGATTTCAACTTTCATCTGCTCCAGGCCCTTCTTCGGGTGTTTGCCCTAAAGACAGCTTCATTTCTGGAGGCTTTCTGGTACCAGAGGTTAAGAACGTAACTTTTACTCACATTGGGTGTGTATTGGGCATGCCTGATGAACTGAACTTCTAGAAGATTGAAACTCCTCCAGAGAGGAAAACTATCCAGTGGAAAACAGGATGCAGGTCTCTGAAGCTTGACTATAAATGAAGCACTTCATCCATAGGAGGGAAGGGAAATTCTGGTCTGGTCTTGGGTCTGTCATTTTGATTCGTATCCCAGTCAAATCATTCCTTGAACTAATATTTGAAACTGAGAATGTAACATATAAGGACAAGCTGAAAGACCACTTCCACCAAAGACTCTGCCCTCTGGCCTATCTCAGGTGCATTTGTACAGGAAGGGGGAGTAAAGCGTACCTTCCTGCTTCATGGCAGCACATGATGTAGCTTTGACATCTCCCCAGAGTCAGTGGTGTAACCGTAGAAGGTGGGATGGAACCTGGTAGAAGCAGTGGTGTCCGGGAAGCAGACTCAGAACCAGATGAAGTGGGACTGAGTAGATCAAAGGAAAATAAAAGCTAGATTTTGACATTGTGTTATCTGATCAGAGATATCCAGGAATGCTTAGGAGAGGCTAGTGGGGAAATGGGTTGCCAGGGCTTAGAATCCTGATAGAACATGTGGGACAAAAGCCAGTGAAATTTCAATGACTTCTATTGATCACTCATAGCCACATCTTGCAAGTTCAAAAATCTCAGAGAGCTGGAAAAAACAGAAAGTGTTTTGTGTGTGTGTGTGTGTATATATATATAATATATAATATATATATATTATATATATATAATATATATATATAATATATATATTATATATTATATATACATACATACATACATATACATACAAACATATACACGAGGGTTGTCTGGAAAAATTCCAGCCATAGATGACTCTCTTTTTCATATTACATGGCTGGATACTTCCCAGACCCTGTGTGTGTGTGTGTGTGTGTGTGTGTGTGTGTGTGTGTGTGTGTAAATAAGCCCCCTACTACCACATATATACTGTTCCAGGAGCTGGTTTTGTTATACTGTCACTGTGCTCTTTTGCATAAAGCCCAGTGGAGAACTTATCCTGGATATACACATGACAGAGGTCATGCCACCCTATGAGGTGCGGTTAGCAGAGGCAGCTGGGGGGGATCCACAAATCAAAAACAAAATTGAAACAGAAATAATCACTTATCCCTTATCTTTGTGGCACCTAATAATTTACAAAGAACTTTTACATCCACTTCGCCATTTTCAGCTGAAAGGGCAGGTCAGGATCATTCAATCCAACTCAGTGGACAAGCAGACCTAAGAAGGTCAAGTGAATTAGCTACATTTACACAATTGGTTAAGACCACACCTAAGAAAGAGACGAAAAGGGAGGACACCAATGGAAACATCTTAAAGGAGCAAAGCATTTTAAGTTGGGAAATGATGGTTAGGATTTAAAAGGGAGACACTTTAGAAAGATGAAGAGCAATATTTAAACCAGCAAATACTTTTGAGCGATTGAATTAGCTAGATAAGAATTTCAGGCACCAAGGGGCTACACACCTGTGCTGTCCAACCTGTTGGCAGTTTACATGATAACAATCATTATTTACACTCATTATACACACACACAGAGTGTGATATGTGATAACTCACAACAAACAAGGCGCAGAAAATAAAAAAGGCTGTGCCCAGGGTGTTAAGGGCCAATCTATAAATGCCTGTGAGTGGTAGCGTTGAATTTAGAAGGAGCCACGTGAATCCTGCAGCCCAGCACTTGTATACAAACATACAGCATGATATATAAATACAAGGCTGTCCAGAAAGTATCCAGCCATGTAATATGAGGCATTTATGGCTGGATTTTTTTTTTCTGGAGAGCCCTCGTATACACTATATTTCACACCGTTAGCAACCACAATGCGGACCCTACACCTTTCACACAACGCTCCATTGTTCAGATGGAGTCCAAGCTGTTCCAAGATTTGTGCCTGAGAAGCCGTAAGCCCAAAGAACACCCCAGTTGACTGAGTGTGGGACATAGGTATATGGAGACTGACTGGCCGGGGAGTGTCTCTGCTGGTGGCCTGCTGAAGGGGTAGTGATCCGCACACAGGCAGAGAGGAAGCAAGTTGTAGAGGTAGCCAGCAAAGCCCATTCGGTGAGAAAAACCAGCTGGCGGGCCCTACTGGCCTGCTGTCATGCACACAGTGTCCCAAGAAGCCAGAAGACCATGACTGCCTGCTAGCTTAGACGGTTGTGACCCAGGTCCCTGCCTTCCACCCCCCTCCACCCACTCCCCCAACCCCAGCAGTCATAGCTCAGGGATTCTTGTGAGCCAAAGGTGTACCTTGTATAGGGTGACCAGACATCCTGCTTTTGGCGGGACAGTCCCGATTTTTAACAATTTGTCCCTCATCCCGTGGTGTTTTAAAAAAGTCCCGATTTTTGGAAAGAATGCATGACAAGCTAGGGAACGGCGGGAGATAGACCAAATTTTTAATCAAGAGCCCCCTCACCCCCCAGTCAATGGTGTCCCGCTTTACCAATGTTAAAATCTGGTCACCTTACTTGTAACCAAACTCCACAGCCACCATAGAGGCAAAGGAAGAAAGGCAACAATACCCCAAAATGTGAGACACCAGGAGAAGCCAAGGGAGGTTAACCAACTAGGAAAGGGGTCACAGATAGGGAGCCCTGATTTATAGTAGGCCCTGGGTTTAGAATAGAGATGTGGGGAGAGGTTTTAAAGACAAAGGTTGGGTACATTATTGGTCCCAATTTTATACCAATACCCCCCCGGGGCCAGGATCCCCCCCCCATACACACTCAACCACTGAGGCCCCGTCTACCAGCACCGTGGCCAAGAGACTGTGTGTGTGTCCCCATAGGTCGGTCTCATAGCAGCGGTAAGAGACCGTTTTCATTGCCTTTCACAGGCATTCAGAGAACCTGCTAGGGCCCAGCTCTCAGGGGAGCATAGGCCGTTGGCCATCCTCTTGCAAGGGAGGCACTGACGGCCTGAGGACCTGTGCAGCCAGGCAAGGCTGTCTGCCTCCTACTTCCAGGTGGGGTATTTGAGCAGGGACATTGTACACCGTGACAATGTTCAGCTGTATCGCTGCCCTTGTCTTGCCCTAAGTCCTTGTCCAACAGCGATTGCTATGCCACCATCCCATGATTGGCAGCCCAGGTGGGACGCTATGGAGTGAGGCCCTTGGTCATATACAGGGTGATGTCGGTTTCTTCTAAGTCAGTCACTATCCCTGCTGCCCTTTAGCTCTGCCCACTGGCTGCTTGCCCCATCGTAACATATCAGTGAGTGGCAGTACTGCAGCAGTTCTTCCGGCGGCTACCCTCCTGCAGAGCCGTCTGCTTGGATTGTTTTTGAAGTGACTTTTATGATATCTTTATATGTTTTGAATATTCACGCCCTCTCAGATATACGGCTTGCAAATATTTCCTCTCATCCCATGGGTTTTTATTTGTTTGTTTTTTGGTGGATTATTTCTTTCACAGAAACTTTTACATTTGATATAGTCCCACTTGATGTTTGCTTTTGTTACTTGTGCTTTCGGTGTCATCTTCAAAAAGTCGTTGCCAAGACCACAGTCCAGGAGCCTGTTGCCTACATTTTTTTCTAGAAACTTTGCAGCGTGGGCTGTTATGTTGGTTTGTAATCCACATTGAGTTAATTTTTTTGTGAGTGGTGTAATATAGGGGTCCAGTTTCATGCCTCTGCATGTGATTATTTAGTTTTCCAAACCCCATTTATCGAAGAAACTATCCTTTCCCCATTGAGTATTCTTGGCTCCCTTGACAAATGTTAGTTGACCGTATATATGAAGGTTGATTTCTGATCTCTCAATCTTTTCTGTTGGTCTGTGTGTCTACATTCTTGCCAGGAACCCCCTGCTATTTGATTACTATAGCTTTGTTATATAGGGTTTTTTGTGGTTCTATATACATTTTAAGATTGGTTTTATATTTTTGTTAAAAATGCCATTGGAATTTTGATAGGGATTGCATTACATCTATAGATGGCTTTGGGTCGTATGGGCATTTTAACACTATTAATTCTTCCAATCCATGTACATGTGATCTTTCCAGTTGTTCCTTTCTTCTTCAAATTCTTTTATCTAAAATCTTACAGTTTTTATCATACAGATCTTTCACTTTCTGGGTTACATTCATTCCTAAGTATTTGATTGTTTTTGATTCTACTATGATTAGGATTTTTTCTTTATTTCTTGTTCAGAGAGTTCATTATTAATGCAGAAAAACAACTGATTTCTGTTTGTTGATTGTGTATCTTACATCTTCATTGAATTCGTTAATTAGTTCCGACAGTTTTTTGGTTGAGTCTTAGAATTTTCTATACATTTTATCATATCATGTATGAATGATAGGCTGACCAGACAGAACATTTTAAATGGGACAGAAAACAACTGTCGTCTTTCAAAAGATATGTATAATCAGCCTACGGATGGATACCTTGAATTTAGCCCAGTGAGACTAGTCTGGCCATACATACCATTTGAAGCAGGACAGTACCTTTGTTTTCTGTTCTGTTTAAAACAGTACATCTAGTCAGCCTAACAAATAGAAATTATTTCACTTTTTTCTTTTAAATGTAGTGGCCTTTTATTTCTTTACATCACTTGCTTGCTCTAGCTAGGACTTCCAGCACTGTGTTGAAGAGGAGTGGTAAGAGTGGGTATGCTTATCTTATTCCACATGACCCACCAAGTCTGTGTAAAAAAAAAAAACTCTGAAAAAGAAAAACATACCAATGCACTACTGTACAAAACATATGTATAGCATGCATAAAGAAGTGAGATTTCTACTTGAAACTAATGCAAACACTAGTCACACCTGAAACCACATTAACGATGATGATAAAGGAGGTGGGGGATTGGGAGGGGGGACAGAAATAAATCTATACGAAGAGAAAAGGTTGGAAGAGAGCAAAAGAAGATGTTGGGAGCTGGAAAGCAAGATGTTTGGTAACCGACTCAGCATTACTGAGAAATTCGAATTCTAACCTCTGGTAATGTGAAAATCCAAGGAGCAAACCAACTTACACCCCATAACCCATGAAAGAAATGGAGGCTCCAGGTGCCGGTTGAGGAGGAAGTGAAAGAGGAATAGTAACAAGAGATTTCACTAAAATCTATTGGCGAGAGCAGTGAGATCCCCAGTATCTCTGCCTGCCCTGGAAAAAGCCTGGAGTTTATTCTCCAGACAGGATTGAGCAGAGGGCTCCTGAAGCGGG
>PVKE010021005.1:0-26944 GCA_004027555.1 Craseonycteris thonglongyai
GGACCGAGGATCGAATCCCGGCTCCGGCCCAGGCAGGACCCACATGCTGAACTGGGGAGTTCCCACAGTTCGGTTCTCTAACTGTCTCTGTCTCTGTCTCTCTCTCTATCTGTCAAAAGTAAAATAGAAATAAATATGCACTGAAGACAAAAAGATAATTTCTCTCTCTATAAATGTGAAAAGATAAAAAAAAAAAATATATTTCTTAGAATTGCATATGATGGCAAAAAAAGAAAGAAAAGGAAGCAACCTGAAGTTTCATCAATAGAGTATTTGTTAGTAACGTGTGTGGGCCTTAAAAGTAATGTGCTAGGTCTATGTTTATTGACAAGGAAAGACATTCATGGTGTATTGTTAAGTGAAAAATTGGTTACAAAATAGTGTAATTCTGTCTCTCTCCCCCTACAAACACCCACACATATATTTAGATATGTGTGTGTGAATGTATGTATATATATGTAAATATATGTATAAAGAAATTTGCAAGGCTGTACACTACAATGTTAACAGAATGATCTTTAGGAGGCAGGATTTCTTGGGATTGCATGTTTCTATTTTTGGTTGATGTGTATTTTAATAGTTTTTGGCTTATCTGCAGTTTCATCCATAATGATTATGTATTATTTAATTAAAATAATTTTTTTCTTAATTCACTGAAAGAAAAAGGTTGGCCTACTGAGTTACCAGCTGACTGGTGTTTCTCCCTTTGCCTCAGGCAGCCTTTTGTTACCAGTTGGCTGCCAGCCAGGGCCACAGCCTCGCTCAGTACCGCTATGCCAAGCTCTTGCTGCAAGACCCAGCCTCCTCGTGGGACCCCGAGCAACAGAGGGCAGTGTCCATGCTGAAGCAGGCTGCAGACACAGGCTTGAGAGAGGTCAGTGCCTGGGTGGGGTCTTTCCTGGGCACCTGGGGCAGGTGGGGCCTGGCAGTAACCAAGATATGTTTTACCTCCCTCCTTGACCACAGGCCCAAGCTTTCCTCGGGGTGCTTTTCACCAAGGAGCCATACCTGGATGAACATAGAGCTGTGAAGTATCTTTGGCTTGCAGCCAACAATGGGGTATGACATCTCCAGTATCCAGGCATGTTGGGGCCCAAACGCTAAAGGAAGGGACTTTGGAACAGTACTGAGTTCTGTGCTTAGGGGACCTTTGTGTAGGAACATTGAACCGGCTTTAATCCTTAGCTCTTGGCTGCTGTACCATGTGACCTTGGACAGGTCCAGGGGTGTGCTGGAGCTGGCTTGTACCAGCCTACAGGAGTGTTGGTTGTGTAGGAGTGTTGGTGCCCCAGAAATTGCTAAATGCTACGAAGTAGGGCTTGTCCCCCTGGAGAGCCAGTTATAAAACATTTACCAGCATACTACTGGGCTGGTCACTTGTTGATCCAAACCGCTTTCCTCATCTCTAAAATTGGGATAATAATACCTACCTTACTGTCTGCTCCATCACAGTGTTGTTGTGAGGATCAAAATCTGACTAACGTAATAAGTGTGAAAGCATTCTATTGGCTGTGCACACGAAAGGGTGCATCATTACAAGTGGTGTCGCCCTGGGAAGTCAGAAGACACATGAGGCGAAGACACTGAGAGGCTGCGGGGGCATATCTGGTGGTCTCGGAACTGTAGGCATTGGCATCCAAGCAATGTGACCCAGAGTGTGTTCCACAGAGCGTTCGTTTCATGGGATGTTTAATAAGAGGAAGGGCCAGCTGGGTTTGGGAAGGAGTGAGTTAAACAGCTATCCTTAAGGGAGGACCTCTCAGAGCTTGCTGTCACTGTGAATCTGGGAGAAGTTATCTGTGGTTTGCTGTACTCCTCCAGTGTATGTGACCAGTATATTTTCTGAGTTGCATCTTGAAGGCCCAGAAGCAGTGCATGAAAGCAAGCAGGGTGCATGGACTAGAATTTTGCTGCAGCTTTGTTTTCTGGCCCACACACTGATAGTGTCATTGAACTCTTAGGCATCAGAATACTTCCTTTTTTTTACTCTATTTTGCCAAAGTATCTGTAGTAGCGGTCAAAAGGGGACAGATGTCACCAACCAGTATGGGTCGCTGAGTCTTTCCTTGAAGGAGCCACAGAACCATCCCTGGCCTGAGTGGGCCTCATGTCCTTGTGCTGGACAAGCTGGGGGCACCCTGGACTGCTTCAGTCACCCAGCATGCTAGGAGGAGAAGTTGCACAAAGGAATGCTGGGTAACCCTGTGTTGGAGCACAGGCCTCACACTCATTCACTCCATAGGAATCGTGTCTTCCTAGGTTTGTGCTGAGCACTTGTAAGCTGGGTGTTTTTGCCTTGCTACTTTCTAAGCCATCCTGTAGCCACAAGTCTACCACATTTATTACATAGATTTTGGCCTGCAAAATCTACTGAGCCCAGCTCAGTTACAAAAACACTTTCCAGAAATTTAACTGTAGCAGGTAAAAGAGAAATGAATGGAACCAGGGTTGGGAATCAGTAGTGTTTTTTTAAGTTGGGAGATTGAATATAAGGAAAATATTTCAGTAGAGAAGGAGAGATTAATGATGCAGTCAACTCAAGGTATGAAAATAATAACACTAATCTTAGTGCTTTTCACATATTAACACTTGTATCCCCGTGACAGCGTAATAAGGCAGGTGCTGTTATTGTGCCCACTTTATAGATGAGGAAACTGAGGCACAGAGACTTGGGCTAACATACCTGACGTTACACAGCAGAGCCAAGACTGGAAGCCAGGCCATTTGGCTATTCAGATTTGGCTCCTAACCCAACCTGTTTTGCCCCTGCAAGGAGATAGTTCTCAGTGAGAGAGGAGAGAGGCTCCAAAGCTGTGGGCAAAGGGCTCAGCCTTTTAACCTCCCAAAGAGGAGAAACACTTTCTCTGTGATGTATACGTTGTGCAGCCTTCAGCAGAGATTCAGGAAGGCTCACAAGGCCTTTGGGAAGCCTGCCCTGCACCCTTGCTCCTGGGTCCTTCAAGAAAACTTAGGAGCCCGACTCCTAGCTGTCCGGTAGTTGGGCTTCCTGTGGCCTTCACTTCTGTGTACTTTCAGCAGCAGCCTCAGTGACAGAAGTTTCCAGACACCTCTGGCTGGACCCCCCCACCCCACCCCGGGGTGGAGGGGTCCCTGTCTCCTTTGTGTTGTGTGGGCTGTGGGCCTCTGGCTTTTTGTGGTTGAGATCCCTGGGTACCGGGAGGGCAGGGGCTGGGCCTTGACCCTGAATGGATGAAGCCCCGGCATGCCTGACTATTTTGCCTACCTCCTGCCTCGGCATTTTAGTTCTTCAGTCCTGCCTGTGTGTGTATCTGTGTGTCTGTCCGTTTTCTCCTTTAGGACTCACAGAGCAGGTACCACTTGGGAATTTGCTATGAGAAGGGCCTTGGTGTACAGAGGAATCTGAGAGAGGCTGTGAGGTGTTACCAGCAGTCAGTAGCTCTGGGGAATGAGCCCGCCCGGGAGAGGCTGCGGACCCTCTTTACTGTGGAGGCAGCAGGTACAGATGCAACTCAAAGCTAGCAGAGACCTTCCCTTGAGCTCAGCACCTGTGACAGAGAAGGGGGCTGCAGCAGCTTTTGGTCTCCTTGTCATTTCCTGCCCAGTGGTGGGTAAGAGTACAGCTTTTTGAGTCAGACAAGTGTGTTTTAACCCCACTCTGTCACTGAACTTGGACTCCATGTCTTTGATCCTCAGTTTCTTCACCTCTGAAGATGAGGGTACTAGTAGTACCTCACTCATTGGATTGTAAGGATTAAATGAGATGACTATAAAGGGCTTAGCACAGCCTGGCACACGGTAGATATTGAATAAATGGTAGCGGCTATGATGTTTTTTCAGGAGAGATGACTTCCTGAGGCTGTTTTAGCACCCCCAGTTACCCTTCTGGGACTCCAGCCATGCTCACCCATGAGTCACCGGGGCTGGAGTGGGTTACCAGTGCTGGGGGGGACCCAGTTCTTTATGAAGTCCTTGCTCCAAAGCAGGAAGCCAAGCATACAGCATGAGTAAGAGTTGCTCTTCCCTCTCCTCACAGCCCTGGGGCCCAGCGACCTGACAGTGACTGGACTGAAGTCCTTCTCCAGCCCCTCCTTGTGTAGCCTGAACACGCTGTTGGCAGGAGCCTCAAGCCTCCCACACGCCTCCAGCACAGGAAACCTTGGCCTCCTCTGTAGAAGTGGGCATCTCAGAGCCAGCCCTGGAGACCCCAGCAGGGCTGTCCCCCCACATCCCAACCCTTTGGAAAGGAGTCTCATCAGACTGGGTTTTGGCTAAGGTGAGAGATCACTGGTGCTGGAGGGTAGGGTGGAGAGGGTGGATGACACTAAAAATAGGGTTTCTGGGTCCCCTTCCAGGGTGAAAATTCCAGTGGGAGCCAGGTTTTCAAGCAATTTCAAGTTCATGGCTAATAAATGACTTTGGCCTTTTTCCCCGGTTGATAGCCCCTCAAGATGAACAGTGGATACATTCACAGGCATCTCTGGTCTGTGCACAAAAAAGGATTCATTCAGTACCCTGTGAAAAACAGAAGAGTCCAGAGATCCTGGTCTTCACCTTAGTCTTTGAGCAAATCACGTACCCTCTCCCCTTCCCATGCCTCAGTTTACTCATGCTTAGACCACATCATTATTTTTTTTTTCTGCTAGCATCTGATGTGTGTGCCCCTGGCAGTTCGTAAGAGGATTTTAAGTGGTATTCAAATTAACATTTTTTATTTTAGTAGTTGTATAGTTAATCTATAATGTAAAAAATGTAACTAGCATATCGTAGCTTCACAGATACTAAAAGTAGTGAATCAAGTTAAAGAAAAACATTGTGTGAAAGGAGCACAGATCCGGAGAGGTGGCAAAAATCAGAAGGTGGTTCCATGAACAACTAACAGTCTGGAAACACTGAACCAGTTTGCTTCTATTCCTCTCCAGAGGATTCTTGGTCATGTCTATTTCACCTCTGGCTTGGAAGGAAGCCATTTCTTACCTAATACATGATATATCTGCTTGACTTTTTTCAGAACTTCACAGTTCAGCCCTAGAGAATGGAGCGTGTGGGTTCTCAGAAAGACGACACAACTTGGAGAAGCCGGGATGGCTCAGTGGGTTAAGCACTCACTTTGCAGCCCTGGGGACCGGGGATTGAATCCTGGCCCCGGCCCGTGTGGACCCATATGCTGAACTGGGGAGTGCCCCCAGTTTAGTTCTCACCAGGGTGACACCCCGGCCCAGTTCCTGTCCGGTGCAGCCCTGCCCACCTGTGGAATGAAACTATGTGGAAAAACCAATGATGTGCAACTATGGAGACTATTCTGGGCCCTCCCCCTTCTCTCTGTCTCTATCTCTCTGTCAAAAACAATAAATAAATCTTAAAAAAAAAATAAATAAATAACACAACTTGAATCCCAAAGAAGAGGCCAGTTATCTATGTACCTTCCCAAAGAACCTCAAGTACCTGCCCCAGCCCAGTAAAGAAGAGAAAAGTGTGTGACTACCTAGGCTCTGGCCATGTCACCTTGAAGCAGTGAGCAGCCTGACTCGCTGCATTGTTTCCTCAGTTGTAGACCAAGAGCAATGGTGTCTGCCCTCCTGTCCTACAGGGCTGATGGGCATTTCATTGGTGCTCACACGGAGGCCCCAGGATACAGTGTGATGCCCTTAGTTACATGGCTTTAAAATCAGCAGATCAGGAGAGGACCCAGGCCTCCTGACTCCTGGCCCAGGGCTCTTTTGTACCATTCACTCTAATTTTGTGTGAAAGAGTTATTGTTCTGCCAATGTGAGGGAGTAAATGCAGATTGAGCACCTGGACTCTTAGAGCAGGAGAGTGTCGATTTTGAGATCTTTGTTTGTGAAGGGTGTGCCAGAAATGGATGGGAGCTTAATAAAGCAGATGTGGGATTATCTCATCACTGTGCCCTTGAGTGTGTCGGGGAGAGCCAGGGAGTCGGGCAGGGGGAAAGCCGAGGCTCCATTCTCGTCTCTAAACTCTCCATTAACCAATTTAAAGGGTCTTAAAAGCTTCTCCAAGAGAGAGACTTAGAAGAAATGATTTCTGAGTCAACGCTAATGACTCCAATTACTGAATTTGTGAATAGCTGTGCCCAGGGTTTTGGATGTTAGCCCAAGTTCGATAGCATAGATGTGGTTGAGGGTGGGGGGTGGGAGGAGTTGGGGGGAAGGTTGTCCACCCCGTTCTCCAATCTCCAGTGGTCCTGCCACTTTTCCAGCACCTTCCTCTCACCACTGGGGCCCTAAACCTCTAGCTCCAGCGCCTCCCCTGCCTTTCCAGGGCTACCCTGCACACTGGTCCCACCTCCCTGGTCCCCTCATGTGGTTGGCTCCCCCAGAGGGCGCCTTGGGAGCATGGACCTTGTCTTTGTCTTCCAGTATCCTTAGCACTTAGCACAAGGCCCCACACATGTTGGGGCTCAGGCTCACATTGGTTAAAGCTCAAGGTTTTAAGCTGTGCAGTGCACTAATCCTGCAAAAAAAAAAAAAAAAATGTTTCTGTGGTCTAATAAAGTTTGGGAAGCGCTGCACTAGCCATCCCCTTTTTATAGATTAAAGGTGCACATCAGCATATTCAAGGTTCCAAGAAGTCTCGCAGTAAAAAACTTAGTTAACCCAATGCTTCCCTTATGGAGTTAGGCCCAGGGCTGGCTGGCTCCCTTTTGATGGCCCTGGAACCTCCATGGGGCAGCCTTTGTAAAATGTCAGTTCAGATCCTCTCGTGGAGCTCCACTCTCCAGCCTCATTCCCTCCTGTTGTCATTTTGGGTTTTCTTATTATTGCTTCCTGACCATGCCTGGGGCCAAGGGACAGTTCATACAGTCCGGGGACACTGGATATCCCACAGTGGTGGCCAGGTGCAGCTCTCCCTCCCCCGCAGTCATTACAAGTTAAGTACTGATTTGATTTGGGACAACAAATGTGGAGGTGGGATATTTTTAAGCTCTGCTTGTGGAGAGGGAAGGATGGAAGAATCACGAGAAAGATGTTATCAAGGGAGCAAAAATCCTTGGCTGTTCAGTCACCTCGGTCTCCATGTAGCCCCTGGGGATGAGCTTCATTGGCAGATCCGGAACCGCTATGCTTTTGCCATTAAAATTCCGTTGTCATATGACTCATTGTAATGCCCCAAATGAAATGTGAGGGGAGGACAGGAAGGTGGCCCCTGTCAGCAGGACCAGCAGGGTTAAGATACTGGGGGACCTGAGGTTTGGGGCCTGGTGCACTCAGCCATGAGACAGACCTCTGTGCGAGGTTCTGCTGCCTCTGTTTCCTTATCTAGAGATGCTGTTTTCAGGGAGCCCTGACTACCGTGGGAACAAGGCTGTTTGGTTTATTGTTATATATCTTCAGTGCTAACACAGTGCAAGGCATTTGGTAGATGTTCAGTAAGTATTTATTCAGTGAATTGCGCTCTCTCCACCCAACACCCAGCACCATACCTACTCAGCACATAGTAGGTGCTTTCAACATTGTCGAAGGAATGATTGCACATACCGGTACCCACACTGCTATTCCTAGTGCTACTTCTGACACGTAGTCATTGGTCAATACAAAATGTTTGTTGAATGAGTGTTTCTGACATGCCTTCCTCTTCTCCCCACCCATTACACTGTACCCAGTACTTAGTAGGGGCTGAAAACTAGACCTATTTTTTAGGTACACACTATGTGCCAAACTGAGGCTGTGCTAGAACACCTCCTTCTCCCCTCCTGTGTCCTTTTTGGGATTTGGTTCTCTCAAGAGTCCCAAGGGTGGTGGTTGCCATCTGACTATTGTTTCAGCCAGAGGAGTACGGTCAGTGAGCTGCCAAGCTGAAATTGGGTGACAGACAAGGAGGCTGCCTGTCAATCCGAGCTGCCCCCAGGCTCTGAGTGAGCACTGCGTTGCACTCCTGGTGCTGGAGAATGGCTGACTGTTGATAAAAAATGTCCCTCTGCGCTTTCCAAATTAAGACGACATTTAACTCAGCGCTCCCTGGCTCGCCTGCTCCTTCATCTCCCGGGGGACAGAAACCATCTTGGTGGAAGCTGTTTTGAGCACGTCCAAAGTCTCAGCTTTGACATCTTGGCTCATGTCAAGGAGTTTCTGTAACCTTCCTGTTCAACCCACTCAATTCTGTCACCATATACACTGTTTCACCCTGGGCCTGTTCTTGGGAAAGAATTGGTATTAGCATTCTAGGAGAGGGCTACATGGTGCAGGCGAGAGCACAACCCTCAGTACCTCCACTCCCACCCCCATCAAAGGTTGGCTGCCTCCAAACAGCTCTGCCCATGAGTTCTCCAGGTTTTATGAGAAAGGCAGAACTGAGGACTGACCTAGAGGATTGCAGTGGTCCTTAACCTTTGAGAATCTGATGAAAACACTGACTCCTTCCAGTAGGAAAAGGCACCTCCTCCCATTTTTGCATACAATTCAGCACGTTTATAGATCCTGAAGCTCAACCAAGGGCCCTAGGTTAAGGACCCTTGATATATGAGAAAGCTTATCATACTAAATCCTGGATCCAAACCTCGCCTTGCCACAAACCTGCCACGTGGCTTTGGACCAGTCACCCTTTTCTCTTTCCATTTCTTTGCTGTAAAGCGTTCAGTCTCCTTATGACTAAAATTACCCACGTCTGTGGAGGTTTAGATTGTGACTTAAAGTAATGCCATGCAACCTTTTATAGGTCATACGTTCCTTTGAGAATCTGATGAGAACTTTGTATCTTCTGCTTAGAAAAATGCTAACACACAAAGTTTTGCCTAGTACATAGGGGTCTCCAGAGTCCCAAGTACTACAGATTTAGGACTTATGAACGAAAGTGAGACAGTGATCCAGTGTCTTCAGTAATCCAGTCGTCAGCCATGATTTCAGGTTCCTTCAGCCACTTCCCACCATCTCTTCTCTCCACCCTCCCACTAACAGCTTTGTGCTGAAAATCTAACTGGGAGGTCAGAACTGTCTGTTCTAGTGCTGTGGTTTTCAAAGTTTACTTTCACAGAATGAAACCATTTTTCTTCCCTAATAAACTCTTACCTTCAGCTCCAGTATAGAGAAAAAGGAACTCTGAAGCCTTTGTTTCCCCATTTATTCATTCATTCATCCATTCAGTAGTATTCATCAAATGTTGCTTTATGCCAGGCACTTGGCTGGTCAGCCTAGAGACCCTTCCTGTTGGGTCTTCCTGGCCTCTCTCATTGACATAAGGAAACCAACAGGTTGAAAATAGCAGCTCTTGGAAGGAGATCAGTCTGGCCTGGAGTGAGGAGATCAGAGACCCAGACACCCTAGTCCTGAAGCACTTAGTTTTGGGGGGCCTCATTGTCCTCATCTGTAAGATGATACAATGGAATGATGCCACACTGCAGTCTAAGTACATGTGGTTTTCATCAGGATTTCATTAGGATTATAATGGGCCTGTTTCTGTGGACAGTGAGCACACATCCTGAGCCCTGAAAGAGGACAAAAGGACAAGTACAAAAAGGAATGTTTGCCTTCAGTGTCCAGGAGAGCCTCATGATGTTGAGAAGCTAGCTGAATGACAGCTTGGAAATTTCCAGGAAAATCATAAGACTGAGCCTTGGGGAAATATTTGCTGTTTCTTCACTCCCTCCTCCCTTGGAAGGTTTGCTGCTGTCAGTGTTGATTTCATGGACCCAGTTCACACACTGTCCTCTCGGGCCTGAATTCACAAGCCCAAACCTGCTGTGACAGAGGAAGATGTACCCATGAACAGTGGTTTCTGGAAAGATGACTTTCCTACCTGAAGGGCTGCTCGCTGTGAAAGGACAGTATCCTGCAGAGGTCCAGACCTGCATCAGGTAGATCCAAGTCCCTTTAGCTCTGGACTTGGAAGTGCAAAGACGTGCAGGCCTGAGCAGCTTGGGAAATACTCTTTTTAGCAGTGTTTCTGGAGGGGAGCTCAGACAAGCCCACTATTGGCAAAAGCCCACCAGTGGGGGCTTTTCCTTTCCTTTCCTTGGCTGGCAGTCTAGTGTCAAGGTTGAGGGCAAGGGTTCTGATGTTGGACAAGCCTGGCTCCAAATCCTGGCTCTTTTACTCTCTGCTTCATCCTGGGCAGGGCACTCAACCTCTCTAAGCCTTATGTCCTTGTCTGTGAAATGGGGATAATAACACCTCCCTCCCAGGGTTGTTGAGAAATGTAATTAAATCCTCTTGTAAGCCTCGTGCCTGACTCATGTAAATGCTCTATAAATGGTCACACTTTTCTTAAGCCCTAATTTTTCAGCTGAGAAGTAGACTGTTTGATAATGTAGCAGTGGAGGAGTGGGGTTAAGAGTACGCATGTCCGTTGTTGTGTGCCTAACACTGCACCTACCTGCCCCCACTCCTGTCCAGGCCCTGCGTGACCCTCTTGCCAGGGAGTGGATGACAAAGAACCCTCACTCAGTTTCTCTTTCTTCTTCCCCCTTGATAGGTGTAAACAGCAGAATAAGCCACTGCCTTTCCTTTATTAGTAGGTCAGAGAGCTTTGCCTGGCACCCTGGGATCCAGCCCTCCCACCCTACGGTATGCACCAAGGCCATGCTTTCCTGCTTTTGACAGACACTCCATGGCATCTGCTCCCCTGGAGGACTGGCCCTCTTGCTCCACATGTGTTTGGCCAGCAAAGACTTATCTCAGCCATAAATTATCCCCATCATCCAAAAAAAAATTCACAGGCAGAGCCAGCCCCTAACAGGGAGCTGCTTTGGTCAG
This sequence comes from Craseonycteris thonglongyai, assembly GCA_004027555.1. Classification (NCBI taxonomy): domain Eukaryota; kingdom Metazoa; phylum Chordata; class Mammalia; order Chiroptera; family Craseonycteridae; genus Craseonycteris; species Craseonycteris thonglongyai. The sequence continues at coordinate 10,689 of PVKE010021005.1, forward strand.
CCAGTGATTAGTCCTTGAGTCTCCTCTGTGGGGCTGCATCAGTCACCCTAAAGTTCTTGGACTACCTCTGGTCAGTGAGTTCAGAGATTTTAGAAACCAGTTTATATCCCAGGATCCTCAGGGCCTGGGCTCCCTAGAATCTCCCAGGGCTCCTGATTCCTGGATCCACAGGCCCCTGCTGCTGCTGCTGCTGTTTCCACGGGTTCTGCCCTTGGATCCCTTCTTTCCACCTGGGCCCCCCTGGACTTCTGTGCCCGAAGCCCCGCTGGTGGCCAGGTCTAGACTGAGGGTCCTCCCACAGACAGAGAGCCGCCGCAGTACCTCAGAGGCCGCTTCCACAGGCACACTGGTGCGCTGCTCCAGCAGCATCTCCAACAGTGAGCTCATCTCTGAGAGGAAGGTGCTGGCCAGCCGAGTGCCAGTTGGGCTCAGCTCTGGCCCCGACGCCTTGCCGAATGTCTGGAAGGTCCTTGGCTCCTCCAAGGCCGCCGCATCCGGGGAGAACACGTTGTCACGGTAGTTGGTGGTCAGGGGCAGAGAGAGCCTGGCCATCCAGGCTGGGTCAGCAACGCTCAGCCGGTCCAGAGCCAGGCCTGCAGGGGGAGGAGGGGATGCAGTGAGGGCCCGGCCCACGGAAGGGCTGGACAGGCCAGGGTGGCCATGGGCAGGGCAAGGGCACTGGACAAAAGAGGGAAGGGAAATGGTGGGGGACAGACGGAGTAGCCAGAGGGGGACAGGAAGGAAGAGGCCCTGACAGGGAAGCTCTCTGGGCAGGAAGGCGGTGACTGAAGTTGTGGGGAGGAGGAGAAGGAAGGCCTAGATTAGAAATGGGCCTGTTTCTAAAGGACGTCTGGGTCAGTGGATTGTTTCAGGTCTAGGTGTCTTTCACCCATTCCTTATAGACAGACATACTACGAGCTGAAGATGGGGGAAAAGATCCCTTTTCTTAACCAAGCCTGGAGTTTCTGGCTTGGTGCTGCTTTCTGTTCATATGCATAATAGTGACCACTTACTAAGTACTTCTGTGCCAAACAATTTACATAATTATCTTGTTTAACCTCCACATACACCATTGAAGCCAATTGTATCATCCCATTTTATGGATGGGGAAACTAAAGTTCCAAGAAGACATATCTGTTAGGCAACCAAACTCAGATTTCACTACAGGTCTGATGACTTTGAAGGCCCCATGACTGCACCGTCTCACCCACCCTGAAGAACTGGCCCTCTCTCCCTGGGGATGCTCCAGGTACCCACCTGTGACATCTGGAATTCCCAGTCCTGCTACAGTCTGCTCTGTTACCACTTGACCCTGTGCCCTCAACTATTCCTCAACCTTCACATCTCAAGCTGCAGGAAACCCTGGCCTAAAGGCAGGCTGGGAAGGGGCTGACTTTCTAAAGACTATCCCAGGAAAGTGACAGGGGCAGTGAAAAACTGTCGCCTAGATCCCCATTGCTACCATCACATTTCTCCTTTTCCCAGAAAATGGTATCTCAAAAACTGGTCACAGGCCCTCTGGTAGAGGCCAAAGAAAGGAAAGGAAATATAAATCTCATGGTTAAGAAACTGTGTCTTAAAAAAAAAAAAAAAAAAAGGGGGAAGCCGGGATGGCTCAGTGGGTTGGGCGCTCACTTTGCAGCGCTGGGGACTGAGGATCAAATCCCGGCCCCGGCCCGTGCGGAACCATATGCTGAACTGGGGAGTTCCCCCAGTTCAGTTCTCTCTCTGTCTCTGTATATCTCTCTCTCTGTCAAAAAATTAATAAAATAAATAAATAAAACTTTAAAAAAAAAAAAAGGCACATCTACTTGAACATGTATTTAATGTTTGCTTAAGGTGAGCTGCTTACAAATCTATACATAGAATAAAAGACTGGAAGATATGTCAATAAAAGATATGTCAAAGTGTTAACTGAAATTACTCCAGGCAGAAGAGATTTCTTTTCTTTTTATCTACATTTTTCTACATTAACTAAATATTGCTTGTGTAATTTGGAAAAGTTATTTTAAAATACAGCTAATTGTTGTTTATATTGATATAAATGAGTCTCAGTCTTGCTGTGGAGGGGCTGCGGGCAGGTCAGGCAGTTCTTCCCAGCTGGTCCAGCCCATGCCTGGGGCTTAGTGAACGTTTAGTGAATGATTGAGTGAACATAAATATTAACCCTGGACACTTGGGAAATGTAAAACCGGAGCTCCCTGAGACTCTGGGGTAATAAGGTTGGAATGCTTTTGGTGTTACAGAATTAAGCCTTTCCTTGTACAAGGGTCAGAGAGCTTCGGAAGGAATGAAGCTTGGAATGAGAAAATCACTGGGGTGTATGAGAATGGCTGAAACTCGGTGGTGAATTCACTCCATGGCAGGTAGGTGCTGGGCTGACCTGGGTTTGATTTCCCTTCTTTGCTGCTTATGAGCAATGTGACCTTGGGAAAATTGCTTAACACTTCTGAGCCTCCTTTTTCGCTCATAAAGCAGTGAAATACCAGTATTCATCTTGTTGGGTTGCTGTGAGCATTCTGTGAGCTCGTGTAACCAATAAAATACTGTCACCATCACATCCTCTGGTGGGGTTTTTATTTGATGCAGCCCAGACCCCAGTGTCAGACACACTCACCGTCACAGTCCAGCCTTGTGAGCAGCGCAGGCTTTCTTTTTTTTTTTTTAATCCCTGTTGCCATCTTCATTCCCTCCCTCCTCCCAGTTCCCCTGTGCTCCTTGCCCTCTGTGCTTCTGGGAAGCAAGGCCACATGCAAACTGAGCTCAGATTACAGCCCACAGCTACCCAATGGAGATAGAGTGCGAGCCACCGAGGTCATTTAACATGTTCTAGTCACCACATTTAAAAAGGGGGAAAAAAAGGTAAAATTAACTTGTAAAAGATTTTTATATTTCATATCATTTTATCGCATCCTCAATATGTTAAAAATTATTAATGAGTTATTGTACATTCCTTTTTTTCATTCTAAGTAGTCAGACTCTGGAGTATGTTTTTTATTTGTGTCACAGGTCAATTTGCACTAGCCGTTTTCACACATGGCTAGAGGCTGCTGTTGGACCTCACAGGTCTACATTATAGACAGTGCTGTCCTATAAAACTTTCTAAATATGTGCTGTCCAAAGTGATTTTTGGTAACCACACATGGCTAATTAAATGTGGCTGGTATAACTGAGGAACTGAACTTTTCATCTTACATGTACTTACTGTTAATTAGTTTAATTTCATTTAGTTTTAATTTAGAACCACACTACCTGTGTTAATAACCATTGGCTGCACAACCTTGGGAAAATTATTAAATGCCCCTGCCCCTCAGATTTTTCCTTTATGAAATGGGGATAATGAATAATCCCTATCTCATAAGAGCTTCTTGGGAGGCACTTGGAACAGGGATGAGCACGTAGAAAGCACTAGATAAATGCTAGCCGTATTTTTTTAACCAAGGGGAAGGAAAGGATGTTTGCAGCCAGAGGGAGCATAGGATATGTCCAGATGAGGAACAGATTGTTAACTGCAGACACAGAAAACTATAGCTTAAGGATGGTTGGACCCATCCTGTTACCTAAAGGAGATTGACGGGTGTCCTGGTGTCTGCAGCAGGGGTGGGAGGGCACAGCTAATAGATTCTGGAATTTTCTATCTATTGTCAAAACTAATCGTTTTTCTAGAAAAAGTTCCGTTTGTTTCAGTTAGAAATGTTAACATATTAAAAAGAGTTGACTGGGTTCCCAGAGCAAAAGGATATTTAAACACACTAAAGAAATTCAGAGGGGTGATTTAGGAAGTTAGGGGAGGTTTCTTGATAGCAGGCAGGCCCAGGTTGGCTCCCCTTCAATTGCTAATGAGCAAGGTGACTGAGCAAGACACAGTTACCCCTTTGAGCCTCAGTGTGCTTATCTCTAAACTGGAGCTCATAAGGTCTGCCTCAAGGACTATTTGGAAGCTGAGATCATGTGTATCAGATACTTCCCATACCTGGCACAGACCTAGAGCTCACAGTAAATCGTTCACTCATCTTACGATGATTTATAAAATGAATAATCAGAGTAAAATCTGGTCTTTAAACAAATGAAGACTTTCTGAAGCTCCAAGAGAAGTAAAATGTTTAATGGTATTTCTTCCCAGAAATAGAACGACTGTTTCCCTGTAGTGAATTGGAGCAGATCTGTGAAGCCTAGGCATGTAAGCAGACTGTGGGGTCAGAAGGAGGGTAACCCTGGGGAGTCCTTACCACTGTGGGGGTCCAGAAGGCTTGACAGCTCTTCTTCCAGCAGCTGCTTTACAGAGAGGTCCTCTTCAGAGTCCAAGGGTCCTTCTGCCTGGTCTGGTTCTGCCTGGCCACCAGTCCTGGCACTTGGGCCATCTGTGTCTGGGACTGCACTCCTGCACAGGAAGACAAATCCAGCCCATGAGTGAGGAAATTCACATGTAGATTCATTCATTCCTGCTCATGCACTTTCTTCTATTCACGTCTGCATTCGTTCACACACATAGGAAGCTGGGTAACACACAGCCCAGCCTTCAGAGTCAGACCAACCTAGGTTACTTGAACCCCTCCCTTCTGCCTGCCTGGAGTCTGCTTCCTTATCTGTAAATTGGGGTGATAAGAATAACACCCACCTATTGGGCATGGTGAGGGTGAAATGAGACATTGTATGTAAAAAGCTTAGTATAATGCCTGGCACAGTGTCAGCACTCAGCAAACAGAAATAACGATGAATGCATTGGTGGGATTACTCACCATTGTCCCTCCCATTGCCTGGCACAGAGTAGGAGTTTACCAACTTCAGTTGAGCCAATGCGGTCATCTTCCACCCACCCATCCATGAATCCATCCATCTACCACTCACCCACCCATCCATCCATCAGAGTGTGAGCCTCAGTGAGGGCAGGGATCTCACACTCTGTCTTTCTTACTCCCTGTTCTCTTACCAGTGCTCAGAACAGGGCCTCACACATAGTAGGCACTCAATACTTTGTGAACTGAGTGACTGAATGTTTTCTCCTCCCTACTTGAGGCCAAATCCCAGACCAGATGAGCAAGCAGGTCGATAGAGGATGCAGCTGAGGTGAGGCATCCTAAAGCTATTCAGAATCTACTACCCAGGCTCTGCTGTCTCCACCCTGGGCCCTCCCTCCCTTAGACCCTTCTTATCACCTCAGGGAGGTCAGTTTCTGGGACTGCCTGGCATGGGAGTGAGGAGGGGGACAGGCCTGGCCCCTCCTTTCAGCAAGTGGAGTTTCCCTGAGGGCCTTTAAGGCTTTCTGGGTTTTATTTGTTGTTGTTGTTTTTTAACCTGTAGCCATTTCTGCTGCTATGAAGGAATCAGGAGGGAGGTGACAAGTTTGCAAGTAATAGTGACAACAATTCATGGTACTGAGCAATGACTCTGAGTCAGGCCTTAAGCTTTGCAAGGTATGTGCACCATCTCATCAAACTTTTCATACTTGTTTTCATATGAGATAACCAAGGCTTGTGAGAATGATCCCATGAAGGAAGTGATAAAGCAAGAATTCAAATTGAGGCTGATGTGTCTGGATTACTCACCACTGCTCTAACCTACCTCTCACTATCTTTGCAGAAAAAGAAGCTACAAGTTGTCATGGCAGGAGTTCTGAACCGGGAATCAGGTGCCCCGAGAGCTAGTTGGTCCTAGCTTTGCCACTCACTGGCTATATGACCTTGAACAAAGTCACTTTAAGAGGAAAGGACTTACTTAGCTTTGCTTATGCACCTACTGTGTGCCAGGCACTGGGAGATGGGCTTAGAATACATGTGATCTTTCTATCCTTACTCCATCACTACAAGAAATGCGGTGACCCTCATTTTATAGATGAGAAACTGGGGCATTGGGGATTTATCCAACTTGTTCAAGTTTATATAGCTGGGTTGGATCAAACTATGTAGAGCCTCAGTTTCTCCATCAGTAACAAGGAGTTAGAGTAGATGTCCTCTTGAGGTCTCTTTAATTCTAATTCTAGGACAGCCAAAGGAACACACCACCACCCCCATTTCCTTAGCCAGGGCCTTTATATTATGTTTAAAGGTCAAGAGAAAGAAAGCTGAAAGTTACAGATTTAAGGTCAGTAGCCCAGCACCTCTGCTATCAGGAGACAGATAGTCAGAGCCTCAGGGATGAAGTCATTTCCTTATGACTCTGTCCTGTAAATACTATAAATACAGTTGCTCCAGGACCAAGTGGCCTGGGGCGGTGGGATGGATGCTGTCCACTGCACTCACCTAGGGCAGGTACTCTCCCAGAGGAGCCCTGTCTGGGATGTGCTCACCCTTCCTTACTGTCACAGACACTGCTGGGGGGGGGGGGGGGGGGGGGGGGGGGGGGGGGCGGGGGGGGGGGGCACGGCTAGAGGAGCCTGTGGGGGCTGTGTGTGCTTACCTGCTGCCGCCTGGCTTGGCCCAGTACTTATTTCCCCGGTGGTTTGGTTTGGGCTGAAATTGGCCCTGATGCAGCAAGGACAGCAGCTGGGAGATTTGCTACAAGACAGGAAAAATCTGTTGACTCCACACAATTCCGACCCAGCATACTTCCTTGCCGGATGTTTCCCTCAATGCTGGTGCTTTCTTTTTATAGTCTTTCCTCCAGCTTCAGATGTTTGTGTGATCAGGTGGGGGATGGTGCGTGGTGAACAGTGACAGAAGCAGGGACCCACCTATGCAGGCAGGTTCCCTGCTTTGCAGGTCAGCCCAGGACCTGGGCGACTGAGGGAGAGCGTGGGGTCCTTCTGGGCCCGTCCCCTCACTCCCATTCCCCCAAGTGACCTGTTCCTGAGTTATCTGTGAGGATGGGGGTGAAAAAGGCATTTCCTGACCATAAATTTATTTTTACTCGGACAAGGATTATCTTAAAGAGTTATTTCCCCCCTTCAACAGTCCTCAATATTTGTGGTTCAGATGTAAAACTGTGTTGTAGAGAAGGCAACAATGCTGTCATTGAATCATTCATTTATTCATTCTTTCATTCATCCAACAAGAATTTCCTAAGTGCTTCTTTGTGCCAGGCCCTGTGCTATGGGAATAAGAATGAGAGTATGGCCCAATGCCTGCCCTGAAGGAGCTCAGTCTGCCAGGGAAGACAGTTCATAGTGATTACGACAGGGGTTGCACTCAGGTTGGGAAAGGATGAGGGTCCGTGGGTGCAGAGGAGGGCCCCTCACCCAACTTGGAGCAAGGAGGAAGTTGAGGACTGGAATGGGGGAAGTTTGTTCATTTCTATAAATGTTTATTGAGCTCCTACAACATGTCAGGCACCTCTGCTGAGACACCAAAGCTCCACAGGAGCTTGGCAAGTGGTGAAGGTCTGGGCAAGAGATGAAAGGCATTCAGACAGCAGGAACTGAGTGCTGAATGGCCAGACGAGGGGGCTGGAGAATGGGGCAGAAGCTGGGCAGGATGGCAGGGCCAGACCTGGCAGGGCCTTGTGAGGCAAAGGCAACACACCAAGTCTTGGGAGGCTGAGTTCTAGTTCAAGGTCATTTCTAGTTTGTGTAATGTCAGGCAGGTTTTAGACCCACTCAGACCATCATTTCCTAATTTCTAAGGTAGAGCTAGCCAGCCTCCCAGCCAGCCTTCTTCACAGGGTTGTCAGGTATAATTAGCTGGTTTGAAAGTTAAAGATGCTCCGCAAATGCAAGCAATTTGGGTCGTTACATCTAGAAATACTACCTCTCCCTCCTGAGCCCACTCCCACTCCTCCCTGAGAAAGCCCGTTGTTCCACCCCTCTGGGTAGCTCAAGACAGAATGTGCCAACTTCAGAGGAGAGTTGGAAGGGGAGGTGGCCAGGACTGGGGTTCCAGTGTGACTTGGGTGGGTCAGGGTCCCATTGCCTGTCTCAAGGCAGATCCCACCTCCTAAGGCACCTGCTACTCTTCCCTAGTGACAGCCCATATTTCAGGAACACTCCCCCAGTGTCACTCTGGAGCTGAGTGCTGTCATTCAGGGTCACTTCACAGAGCCGACTTTGGAGTCAGTTGCTCTCTGATTCAAATCCTGAATCTGACCCTGCGCCATTTTCCATCTGTGAAGGCTTGAGGAATTAATTAAGCAATCTGAGCCTCAGTTTCCCCAGCAGTAAAAAAATGGAATAATGATGAGACCCCAGGGCATATGGTGGTTGTGGTTATAAGGATTGAATGAGTAAAGGCAATATAAATCACTCATTACTAGATCTCATGATAAGCATTTAATAAATGGCAAGTTGTGTATATCTCATTTAATTCTAATAACCCAAGGAAAGATATCATTATATGCATTTTGTAGATGTGGAACCTAAGGCTCATAGGGGCTACACAGCAATTAATGATAGGACTGGGATGTAGAACTTGAATCTGACTTCATTGTGGCACTGTGAGCATTAGGCAAGCTGCCTCTTATCCCCATGTTGATCTCAAATAGGCACCCTTCTTTCCATTACCCTAGTGAAATCACCCATAGTGCCTGCTCTCTGCTGTCTTTATCAACTACCGACACAGTGCTTGGCACAAAGAGCTCATTCAGTAAGCATTTGATGAATGAATGAATGAATAAATGAATAAATGAATGGCTCTGAGCAACCTCTGGGGCTGCATAGAGCCCTGGGCAAGAATCCTAAGAAAGGGGAAGCCAGGATGGCTCAGGGGCTAAGTGCTTGCTTTGCAGCCCTGGGGACCGAGGATCGAATCCTGGTCCCAGCCCATGTGGATCCATATGCTGAATTGGGGTGTGCTTCCCATGCGAGAGGCCCCAGTTCAGTTCTCGCCGTGGCGAGCTTCCCATGTGGAAGGCCCCTGGCTTGAGGGGACATGCCTCCCATGCAGGAGTCCCCTGCCCAGTTTCTGTCCTGTGTGGCCCCCACACACCTGTGTGGAATGAAACTTGTCAAAAAACTGATGACATACAACTATGGAGACTGCTCTGGGCCCTCCCCTCTTCTCTCTCTCTGTCTCTCTCTGTCTCTGTCAAAAACAATAAAAATAAAAAAAATAAAAAAAGAATCCTAAGAAAGTAGCTGGGCCCTCTCCAGGTGGCTTCCTGGGGAGGGGGTAGGGGAAGGAAATTGTGTCCTTGCTCCACAGGAAACCTCAGCTGATGGCCTAGCCAAACAAAAGTGTGTCTTGGATGGGCAGCCTGGCACAGGGAAAATTATCTGGACTGCAAAGAAGCAGATATGCGTGTGAAATCAGGCACTATCTCTGAAGATGTTTCCCATTTGTGTCCAGTAAATCATAGGTCTCTAGACATTTTGCTCTTCATCATCCCATTTAATTGTTAACCCTCTGGAAGGTAGACACAGGGTAAGTTTGAGAACATAATCCCCATTTCATAGATGAGGAAAATGAGGCTCAGATGTTAAAGGACTTGCCCAAGGTTTCCCAGCTCCTACGTGGCTATATTGAAATTTGAGCCCAGATCTGCCTAATTCCCAAGTTCTAAGGTGGTTTCCAATGGCCCATCCTATAGACTGAGGCAGCAGGCTCTGGGGGCTCAAACAAGACAAATGCAGCCCCTGAGCCTGGGGGCAAGGATGCCCATGCGAGGCTGCTTCACAGGGAGGTTGCCCAGGTAGAGATGGAGAAGAGCTTTGCAGAAGTCCTAATCATTTGCTGGAGGATGTCTGTGTGCTAACACTGTTCTGGAGGCTATAAGTGCACTCGTTTTATCTTAGGACATGGGTGCAGTTAATATGGAAATCTTCCACAGAGAAGTCAAGTAACTTTCCTGTGGTAGTTCAAAGCTAGGAAGAGGTGGAGCCGGGATTTGAACCCAGGTGGCCTTGCTCCAAAGCTTACATGCTTAATCACTACCTTTGCTGTGTGTCTACTTGTGCCAGGCCCCCTGAGTAAGTATATTATAGGAATTCATTGATCAGATCCCCAGGACAGCTCTGCAAGGCAGGTGTTCTTGCCATCATTTCTATTTGACAATAGGAAAACTAAGGCTCAGAGACAGTAAGTAATTTGTCTAGGATCACACAGCTGAAGTCTGTTGACCCCAGAAGTCTGCCCTGACCCACTGTACTCAGTGTATCATAAAGTGCCCAGAGAGCCTAATGAATGAATGTGAGCATTGTGAGGGAGGATCTTATGCTGGTGGTGGTGGTCCAGGGGTGACCGGAGTGAGAGCTGCCTGTGCTGAGGTACCTGAACAGGAGGAGAATCCACAGTGAGCTCCTCTATGGGGTTCCGCTCTGCGAAGGCAGCCACGGACAGCCGGACGAGGCTCCGCAGGATCTGACGGGGACAGGACTCTTTCTCAAGGGCCACTTTGCCATTGAGATTCCGCTGGCGCCTCAGGGTTGCTGAGGAGGCTGGTGGGCTCAGCAGGGCCTCTTCGCTGCCCTGATTTCCCAGCAGCCTCCCTGTGGGGCTGCCCGCCACCTTCAGGGGCCTTGAGTGGGGCTGGCCCATGGCAGGCTGGGGCTCAGGAAGACTCAGGTTCTCCCGGGAGGCGTTTCTCTGCCTGGGGTGGTTGAAAAGGAGGTTCACAGTGTCCTGAAGCACCTCTCTGCTCTCAGCCAGCACCCCCTGGTTGCCTTGGTTACGCAGGGTCCTGTACAGGGTCGGTGTCAGGTGAAAGGGGGCCTGCAGGCAGGGGTCCCAGCCTGCTTCCATCATGGCTTCCTTGCCCATGTCCTTGGGGGGCTGCCTAACTTCATCAGGCTCATCTGCCTGGCCCTTGAGCACAGGCACAAGGTGGATGTCTGCTTTCTGAATGTGCTTCTGGGGCCTCTTGGGCTGGTGGTGGTAGGTGGACTCAGCCTCCCGACAGTTGTAAGCCCTGGTATCCTTCTTCTCTGTCCGGCAGATGGACATGACCAGAGCCAAGATCAACCCGAAGATGGCCAGCAGGACAACCAGACAAATCACTGTGAGCACCGATGTGCTCAGGGCCCCAGGCTCACGGGCTGAGTCCCTGAAGTGGTCCACACTGGTGACAAACAAGACCCTCAACAGGGCTCGGGTCTGCAAGGAGGGGCTGCCACGGTCTTCCACCACTAGCTCCAGCTCCCACTCACTGCCAATGAGGCTGCTAGCGTTGGTGGTGTTGATGAACAACTGCCCAAGGAAGGGGCTGAGGACAAAGAGGCGGGCTTCATTCCCACTCTGAATGCTGTAGAAGACTTCTCCATTTGCCCCTGAGTCTGCGTCTCTTGCTACAATGGTCACCAAAAGGAATGGCTGGGAGATGTGAGTGGCCAGATGTGGTATATCAGTGCCCGCTAGACCCAAGCCACTGGGAGTCTCAATGGGCACCAGAAGGTGGCCTGTGGAGGCGTTAACAAGAACGGAGAGGCTGGCCTTTCCATCGCTGAGTAAGGGATGAATGACCTCTGGGGCATTATCATTGGCATCCAGGAGGCTGACCCACACAGAGATGCTAGATGTGAGCTGGGGCTGCCCCTTGTCCTCTGCGATCACATGGAACTCAAAGCCAGCCATCTGTTCATAGTCCAGTGACCTCTGAGCAATGACCTCTCCTGTGTCTGAGTCAATAGCTACCAAGTGAGAAACGGGGGAGTCCTGGATGCGGTATGAGATTTGTCCATTCAAGCCCAAGTCTGCATCCTGAGCCTTGATGGTAATGAGATGAAGAAAGGGTAGGTTGTTTTCCCGAGTGGAGACCTCATACCTGCTCTTCTCAAACACAGGTGCATTGTCATTGGCATCACTGATCTGAATGCTGAGGTGTTTCTTGGCTGATAAAGGCTGGGGTCCTTGGTCTTGGGCCGATACAGTGAGGGTATACTTGGGCCACTGCTCTCTGTCCAGCATGGCATTGGTTAGCAGCATGTATGTGTTGCCATTGGTCCTTTTCAACCTGAAGTGGCCCAGCTCTTGGCTTAGCCAACAGTGGACCAGACCATTGTTTCCTGAGTCCAAGTCATTCGCCATGACGAGAGCAATGAAACTGTCCTTGGGAAGAGCTTCTGACACCAGTGACGGCTGCGAGGCCCATGTGATATGAATGGTTGGGGCATTGTCATTGACATCTAGAACCTTGATGAGAACTTTGCAGTGGGCGGGGATGGGATTGGGACCCAGGTCTCTTGCCTGGACATCCACCTCATAGGCAGGAGTCTTCTCGTAGTCTAGGGGTTGACGCAGAATCACCTGACCAGTCTTGGCATCAATGCTGAAGGTTTCCAGCACCTCTGGAGGCACGTGCTTACTGAAGAAGAATTCCACCTCCCCGTTGGGGCCTTGGTCAGGGTCCGTAGCAGTCAAGTTTATGAGGAGAGTACCAGGGACAGCATCTTCTTGGATTTCTAGAGCTAGTGAGCTCTCAGCAAACACAGGGCTGTTGTCATTGGAGTCCAGGACATTGACTTTGACCAAGCTGGTGCCTGACTTGGGAGGGTTCCCACTGTCATAGGCAGTTAACACCAGATCAAAAAAAGAGTGGACTTCCCGGTCCAGCTCCTTTACCACCACAAGTTCGGCATGTTTGGTCTCATCGGGACCCACGATGACATCCAAGGCGAAGTGCTCACTGGGAGACAGGGAGTAGGAGTGCAGGCTGTTGGCGCCAGTGTCCGGGTCGAGAGCTCTGTCCAGGGGGATCCGGGTGTGCAAAGAGGCACTCTCAGAGATTTCCAGCTCCTGCTCGCCTTTGGGAAACTGTGGCTGGTGGTCGTTAATGTCCAGCACCTGGATCTCCACATGGATCAGAGCCAAATCCCCTGTGGCCAGCACGTCAAAGGAAACCAGGCAGGGATCCCGGTGCCGGCAAAGCTGCTCTCGGTCTAGCCTCCTCCCCGTGCTGAGCAGGCCGTCCCCAGAGTCCACCTGGACGGGGAGCTCCTGAGGCAGCTGCAGAACCTGGAAGGCAGCCCCCCCTTGCCCACGCCTATCCTCCCAGCCCAGTTCCTGGGACAGCTTCCCTATCACCGTGCCAGATGGCACTTCCTCTGACACTTGGTATTTCACAGTGAGAGTGGCCACCTCCTGACAATCCCCTGAAAGGAACAAATAGCCACCATGCCCCAAAAGCCCCAGCAGAAGTTGCAGAAGTTGCATCTTGCTTACCGCCAGGATGGGCTAGATTCAGAAACCGCTGGAGTTCTTCGAAGGCCGGGAAGTCCGCCAGTGTCTCCTGGGGGGCTTGATTAGCCCTGTTCTCCTGCCCCCAGACCTGCTGGCACAGCCTTGTCCCATACTTAGATGATGATGGAGCTAGCAGGATTCCCAGGCAAGGCCATCTTCATCTGAAGAGATTTGAGAGGTCCCAACACTGATGAGGTTAGATTGCCGGGGAGACCCTGCACAGGGACACCCGTTGGTCTACTCCAGCCAATGATGGACAAGAGCTGGTTCAAGAGGGACTTGACCCAGTAGAGCAGGATGTGGGGATCTGACTTCCAAACAGTTGCTAGGCTGGGGAAACAGAGAAGCAGCTTTTTCCTATGGAAACTCCACCTACAGGAAAAGGGAGGGCTGTAAGTTTTGATGTCAATTAGAGAGAGAGTGCTTCCCGTGAAGCTGAGTGGCCTACTGCTGACGAGGATGCGACAGGGGCCCTGGGAACAGGCCGGATGGGAAGGTGCTGTCCACACAGGTGGCCACTGAGGGAAAGGGAGCCCCTGTGTGGCCAAGTGAGCAGAGAGCCTAAGCCCCTGCCTGGGCAAGTCATGCTCCCTGTCTCTCTTTTCCCTTTCTCTGCTCCATTTCCAGGGTTTCCCCTTTATTCCTGTCCCATTCTGATCTTTTTTTCTACACTCATCCACTTCTAATCGTGACTTTGTCCTGATTGCCCATTTTTGTCTCATGGGAAGCAGCTGTAATTAAGAGAGTGGCCATCATTGGCCTGGTTTCATTGGCCTGCATTCAAATCCTGACTCAGCAGCTTACCAGCTGGGTCATGTGGAGCAAGTCACTGAGCCTCTCTGGTTCTCCACCATCTCTTTTTAGAGTGTGAATGGGAATAGAATAGTAGCCCTCTCAGCAGGAAATGGTGAGGATGAAATGAAATGATGTATGAAGGGCCGGGGCCTGGCCTGGAGCCACAGGCAATGATGTCACGATGAGCTGTGGATGTTGTGATCTGCACAGCTCCTCCCACCCTGTGGCTGTGTCTGGCTCTTGCATTGGCTCTCAGGCAGTCTCTGCCCTCACAGACACTTGAAGGTACCCATGGCCTTGGCTCCTGAAGACTTCCCTGGCCCGATCATGTGGCCTCCCTCCCCCTTTCCTTCTGGCTCCCTAGCCTCGTGAGGCCCATTGTTTTCTGCATCTGGTCCAGCCTGAGCCCCTGTCTGGGGAATCCCCCAGCTTCCCACTCCTGTGTCTCGGAGGTTTTATACTTTTCCTTCTCCCACACCTTCCTCTCCCTTCCTCCAATTCTTCTCTCCCCACTGCTGTTTACGACAGAATCCCCTGAACAATAACTCCCTTGCTGCCCCCGAGCACTCCTTCTGGATGGTTTAAGGTGTGCCCTCCCTCCCATTCCCCTCCTCAGAGAGGCCAGGCCCAGGAAGGAAGTGAGTGGGCAAGGAGTTGCTTGGGTAGCCTTTGAGGTGGCTTGTTGTTTCTCAGTTTCCTCCTCAGATTGCTGCCCCCAGCCTTCTCCCAGGCTTACACCCTACCTCGAGGTTGAATACAGAGGTTTGTAAAGCATTTGGAGTTGTGGAAATTAAGAGCCAGCTTCCCCTAGATGGGAGTTTGCAGCCAAGTCCTTAGGCCGGAGGTGCCCTATTGACCATCAGGGCCTGTTGGCCTGGAGGCCTGTGGCCATTAGGACAGGGCGGCTAAGGGACCTCACTAGACTAAGCCCCACCTGCGCTCCCTCTCCCCCCCTCTGCCTTTTCTTTCCCACATTCTCTCCTTTGCTCCCCATATTCCATTCCTGGGGGTTTCTCAACCCTCTTACTGAAGCCCATTGAGCCACAGCATGGAGCCATTTTCTACAGTGTAGTTCTGTACACAGAACAGTCACTAGCTCGGAGATATTGCACAAGTCACTTCAACTCACTGGGCCTCAGTTTCCTCACTTTCTTAGAGTGTGGCTGTGACCCATCTCGTGATTTTGTGGTCAGCGTTCAATGAGATGATCTATGTAAGGGCTTGGCACAGTGCCTGGTACAGGGAGACCTCTTAATACAAAGGACTGTTCTTAAGATTCCCTTATTTTATTTCCCATGGTTTATGCCTCATATACAATTGGTGAAGATGGTCTTGTATTTGTCCCTTCACTTTTTCCTCTGCCTTTGTGTTCAGGAAATCTCATTTCCCAAGGCTCCCTGGGCTTCAATGACCCACATCAACTCGTGCTACTCTCACAACAATGCCATCCGGGTGAAGAAACTGAACATGGAGGATTAAGTAACTTGCCCAAGATCATACAGATTTGCCCTCCAGAAAGCCCCTCCGGCTGCACTCTGGAAAATAGATTGCAAGGGAACAGAGAAGAGGGAGGGAGGAAGGCCAGTTGAGGGTAATGCAGGGGAGCCTCCTTGCAGAAAACGGTGCTGAGGTGCTGAGAATGTTTCCAGAATGCCATCTGGTGGCCAAAGGCAGAGAAAAAGATACAGAGACAGGGAGGGAGGGCCCCCGAGTTCACAGATATCCACAGCTCCAGACTTGTGTTGCATAGAACACGATAGGAGGAGCCACACACAAAAATCATTTCTCTCAATGGGAAACCTAATGTGACCAAACACCCACACGTTGGAATTCATGATTTTATAGGTGTTGTTAACATTTGTATTCTTCTTTTTTTTTTTATTGTATGTTTTTTAAAAAATTATTTTTATTTATTCATTTTTTATTGTTTTTGTCAGAGAGAGAGAGAGAGATACAGAGTCAGAGAGAGAACTGAACTGGGGGAACGCCCCAGTTCAGCACATGGGTCCGCAAGGGCCGGGGCTGGGATTCGATCCTGAGTCCCTGGCACTGCAAAGTGAGCGCTTAACCCACTGAGCCATCCCAGCTTCCCCTAACATTTGTATTCTTGAAAGGACATTGTTATATACTCGTATGTGTATGTTGTGTGTGTGTGGCTTTGACTGGGACCACGGATGTAAAAAATGGATTTACAGGTCATGAGAAAGCTTGAGTTTGAATTTCACAAGTGGTTTTAATGTTGTTGTTTGTTTGTTTTATTCACATTGGGGGTGTGAAGCTAAGACAACCTTTTAAGAACCCAAAGCCAGTAAACAAGGCCCGATTTTTTAAAGGCAATTACCTTTGGGAATGGGTTCTCCTTTCATAATCTTCTCTCCTCTCTTCTGGCTGCAAGGGTCAGTTGATCATTAGCAGCCATAT
>PVKE010021006.1:0-26992 GCA_004027555.1 Craseonycteris thonglongyai
GGCAACATGGATGGACCTAGAGACCATCTTATTAAGTGAAATAAGTCAGAATGAAAGAATCCGGAAAAATATGACCTCACTTATAGGTGGAATATAAAACTGAAAGTTACAAAGACACAGAGACCTATGGACACACCCAATAACTTGGTGATTGCCTGAGGGAAGGGGAGGAGGGGGGAGGGAGAGAGGGAGGGGAGGTTGGAGAGGGCACCAGCATTATGGACACACTCAATGGTTTGGTGTTTACCTGGAGAGGAGGGAGAAGGGAGGAGGGAGAGTTGTATGGGGAGAAGGGAGTGGTCACCAGATATATGGGGTTGGAGGGGGACCTGATTCTGGGAGCTGGGCACATAATGCAATGCATGGGTGATGTGATTTGGAGTTGTACATTGGGATACTGTCTGATTGTTACCAATGTCACCCCATTAAATTTAACAATAAAATATAATAATATTAAAAAAAAAAAAGATGGGATGTAAGGGTATTTACTTGTAGTTTTTCTTGTCTTTTCAGATAGGCCTGTAATGATATAAATTTCCCTCTTGTTACTACTTTCACTGAGTCTCAAAAATTTTGGAATCTTGTATTTTCATTGTTATTCATTTCTACAAATTTTCTAATCTCTTGTTTTTTCCCTCTTTGATCCAGTCATTTTTTAATAGCATCTTGTTCAATCTCCATGTATATGTGATTTTTTTTCTCCTCTCCTTTTACAGTTGATTTCTCGTTTTAAAGCTTTGCAGTCTGAGAATACACTTGGTATGATTTGAATGTTCTTAAATTTGCTGAAGTTGGATTTAAGTCCCAGGTTATGGTCTATCCCTGAAAATGTTCCATGTGCACTTGAATAAAATGTGTAGTCCTGTGTTGCAGGATGGAATGTCCTACAAATGTCAATTATGTCCATTTCCTATAATGCAGGGAACCTTTTTATACCCTAGGGCCCCTTCTAAAATATCGGTAGGGTGGCGGGGACCAGCTATTTCTAAGGATATTTATTATTGAACAAGAATAAAAAATAATAAACAAAAATTATTTTAAAATAATAAATTTATTGTACAAATTATATACACACAAAGAAACATATATACAAAACCTAATACAAAGTAAATAAAAAACACACGTATAATAAAATCATTTAAAAAAACATAAAAGAAAACATTAAAAAAATCAATCTGTCAGTGTGATCTTTGGCATTGCATTTCATTGGCCAGTGCCTCGTAATTAGGAGAGTATGACGACAACCCTGTTAGCAAACAATTATTAAGATGCTCATCGGTAAGTAGAGATCTATATCGTGATTTTATTAAATTCATGTTTGAAAACAAAGATTCGCATAAATACGTTGACCTGAAAAACGATTTGATTTGATATGCCACTTTTTTAAAAAATGGGAACCTTTCTTTGTCGAATATGTTCCATAAGTCCTCTGATATTAACGATTTTAGCAAAATATTGTTCTTAAGGTTCAAAATTTCTAACTCTAGTTCTTCTGCTTTCCCCTGAACAAGGTCTGCAATATATGCAGCTAGTTCTATTACATTTATTTGGCAAGTGAAAGGATTGATACAGAAGGAGACAATTGGCTCGATATTTGTAAACTGCAGAAATCTCTCTTCAAACTGTTTTGAAGCACTTGCAGGGTCTCAATAAATAATGACACGTTTAATTAATTGTTACCTAGCACTTTCCTCATATATGGGAAGTGCATGAGAGATTTAATATGCAGATATCATATCGACAAAGTCAATTTTGCTTTCAATGCATTTACAGAGCTTATCATTTCAGCTATATTTTTGTCTTTTCCTTGCAACTTCAAATTGAAAGAATCTAATTTTTCCATGGTGTCAGCAAGAAAACCCAAATCCACCAGCCAGCAAGAGTCTGTTAGTTCATCCTAATTTTCATTTTTATCATGTATACATGTTTTTATTTCTTCAATTAAGTTCATATGTCTTGTAAGAACTTTACCTTTACTGAGCCAACGTACTTCAGTATGCAGGATGAGATCGTGTTCTTTATCTTCCGTATCTTCTAACAGGGCCTTGAAAAGTTGGTGTTGCAATGGAGCTGCTCGAATAGAGTGGATTATCTTTGTGACTATTTTCATAACATGTTCAAAGGGCAGTATTTTACAACACAAAGCTTCCTGATGGATAATACAGTGGTAGGACATAAAGTTTGACAATGATTCATCTTTCCTGCAGAGGGCAATCAATCCTTTGTTTTGACCAACCATTGCTGGTGCCCCATCGGTAGTTATCGCAGACAACTTATGCAAAGGCATGTTTATCGACCTGGCGTATGTTCTGAAAGGTTTATAAATATCCTCACCTCTCGTCTATCCTTTCATTGGTAATATTTGCAACAGCTCCTCTTTTACTGTGAAGTTACTAAATACCATTCTCACCATAACTGCCAACTGTGCGGTGTCTGATATATCTGTTGACTCGTCAAATTGCAGAGAGAAGCAGTCACAGATTTCCAAGTCAGTCTTTAACTGAGTTTACAAGTCTTTTGAAGTTGCATGTATTCTTCTTGTGACTGTGATATTTGACAACTGTAGGTCTTGTATCGCCGACATAATCTCACGCTTGTTAGAATATTCCTCAAACAAACAATTGGCAGCCATCAGAAATGCTTCTTTGAACAATTCACCATCCTGGAAAAGTTTTTTCTTCTTTGCGAGCATGTGAGAAATTTTGAAAGAAGCAATGGTTGCCTTTTTAGATTTTTCCACATGTCTAGTGAAAACAGTCTGTTGAGTAGTTAAACTTCATTTTAGTTGATTTATTTTTTTCTTTCTTACTTCAGATTTAAGTGGATAATTCCTATCAAAAGTGGCATGACTTGTCTGAAAGTGACATTCAACATTATGTTTTTTCGGCACTGCAATACTACTGCTACACAACAGGCAAACGCATTTACCTTTTAAATGAATGTGGAGGGGGACCTGATTTTGGGAGCTGGGCATATAATGCGATGCATGGGTGATGTGATGTGGAGTTGTCCATTGGGAAACTGTCTGATTGTTACCAACCAATGTCACCCCATTAAATTTAACAATAAAATATAATAATATTAAAATAAATAAATAAATAAATAAATAAATAAAATAAAAATAAATGAATGAAACAATATGATTCCTCCCAGTCTGTGTTAAAATTATGGGTTCGTTTTTCTCTTATTTGGTCCACTTATTTTAGGACTAAAAAAGTAAAAATAAAAATAGTTATAGAACTACAATATCATATCAAATTGCCACCATAATAATAGATTACCTACCTCGCTTTTAGTTCATTTAAAATCGAATATATCGAAACACTGTGATCCTAGCTAACTGTCACGACCCGATCAGTCCAGCAACCGCAATCAAAATGGTAACTTTGCGTCTTCCGGTCAGGTGGAGGAGAGTTTAAAGAGTGCAGCGGCTAAACAAGACGCGACATATACAAAGGCGAAAGCTAGGGAAAAACTTATACATACGATATCGCAAACATACCAACGAATATAATAAACCTGTGTAGATACTCAAACAATATTTTAAAATTCTAACAAATGTATAAAAATAAATTATAGTTTTACTTACTGTTTAGGAAAAACTTCTGATGCAGTCAAATAATGGCGGGCACACACAAATCGGGCTGTGGGTGCCATGGCGCCCGCGGGGACGAGGTTGGGAATCCCTGCAAATGTATCATTTAAGGCTGCAATTCCCTTATTTATTTTCTGTTTGGATGATGTATCCAATGTTGTCAAGGGGGTGTTTAGATTCCCTGCTATAATTGTATGTTTGTCAAATTCTCCTATTAGATCTGTTAATAATTGCTTTGTAAATTTTGGTGCTTCCTGATTAGGGGTATATATATTGATGAGTATCATGTTTTGTTGATGTATTGTCCCTTTTATCAAAAGAAATGACCATCTTTATGACTTTTTTTTCTTGATGTTTATTTCATCAGAAATCAGTATGTCCACACCTGCTCTTCTCTGACTGCCATTTGCCTGGAGTATTGTTTTCCATTCTTTTACCTGAGTCCATGTTTGTCCTTGTGGCTGAGGCATGTCTCTTGTAGGCAGCATAAGGTTGGATTTTGTTTTTTAATCCAGTCTGCTACCCTGTGCCTCTTTATTGGTGAAGTCAGTCCATTTACATTCAGGGTGATGATTGATATGTGAGAATTTTCTGTATCCATTTCTTTATTTTTATTTCTTTGCTGTCCCAACATTTCTCTGTTTATTTTGATTTCTTGATTCAGGCTGAATAGCCTCCTTCACTATTTCTTGGAGTGCCAGTTTTGAGCTGGAGTATTCCCTCAGCTTCTGTATATCTGAAAAGGCCTTAATTCCTCCTTCATATCTAAAGGTTAATTTTGCTGGATAGTTAATTCTTGGCTGAAAATTTCTCTCTTTTAAAATTTTGAAGATTGGGCTCTACCACTTCTTTCTGCCATGCTGAGTTTCTGCTGAGAATTCTGATGACAGTCTGATAGGTTTTCCTTTGAAAGTTATAAATATTTTTTCCCCTGGCAGCCTTGAGATTTCTTTCTTTGTCTTTAGTTTTTGTCATCTTCAGAACAATATGCCTTGGAGAAGATCTGTTATGGTCTAGGTAGTGAGGCTCCTGTTTTCCTCTTGAATTTGGGGTTCTAGATCTTTCCCTAGGTCAGGAAAATTTTCATCCACTATTTGATTTAGTAGACTCTGAGAGGATTTCATCTTGCTTCCTTCTGGTACCCCTATTATTCTAATATTGTTCTTTCTGGTGGAGTCAAAGAGTTCTTATAGGGCTTGTTTATTTCTCTTGACTCTCATATCTCTTTTTCTTTTATCTGTGAAATTGCTGTGTTCCTAACTTCGATTTCACTAATTCTTTTTTCCAGCTGGTAAGCCCTGTTTCCTATGTTGGTTACTTCTTTTCTTAGCTCTCCCATTATGCCTTTCATCTTGAGTAGTTCCTTTTGGTTCTACTCTAACTTCTCAGTTTTGTTGGTAAACTATTCATTTTTTATCAGAAAATTTCTTGTTAGGTCATTTAACTGTGTCTGGGTACCTTGCCAGCATTTACTGAGCTCTCTGAGTATCCTGAGAATTGCATCTCTGAATTCTGTTTCACTTAGATTATTTGCTTTTAAGTCTGTAAGCTCCTTTTCTAAAGATTATCTATATTATTTTGGAGTGGCTTTGGATTCTGATATGTTCAATGTATTTGATGTCATTTTTTTTTTTTTTTTTTTTTTTTTTTTTTTTTTTTTTTTTTTTTTTTTTTTTTTTTTTTTTTTTTTTTTTTTTTTTTTTTTTTTTTTTTTTTTTTTTTTTTTTTTTTTTTTTTTTTTTTTTTTGCCTTAGGCATGAGTATGTTTTCCATCTGGGGGTTTTCCTAGGAGATGGGCTTCTCTCTCTCTTTTTTTTTTCTTATTTTTTATTCCAACTGTCTTAGTCTAGATGCTCCCCCTCTTTGGGAGAGTGAGGTGGGCTGTGGTCTGACTGCAGCCTGGTATGTCTCTGCTATGTAGCAGGTTGCAGCAAGGGCTCAGTTGAGGAGGGATGAGGTTTTGGGAGAGGGTTGAGGGAAGCAGGCAGATTTTGTGTCCTGGGGTTGCTCTTTAGGTTAGTGGCTGAGGTAGTAGAAGGTGGAGACATGGAGTTGTGGGTGGGGGTGGGGGTGTGGGGTGTGGGTAGGAGCTGGGGTGGTCCTGAGACACAATAGTGGATTCCTCTGTCAGCAAAGGGGCTGGCAAGTCAGTGTTGGAGGAGGCACACAACTCAGTCTGTCTCCCCTCTTCTCTGCTTGGGCTGCTTTCACTTTAAGAGCCTCTATTCAGCACAGCCGTGATGTTTCTATAAGCCAGTGACTAGGCGTGCCAAGTTGTGGCTAGAGGGTGCTGCTTGGTTTCTCTCAGTCCTCTGCTCTGCTTGGGCTGCTTTCACTTAAAGAGCCCTGGCTTGAAAAGCTGCTCCCTAGCAGCCAATTCTATTCAGCTCTGCTGTGCCACTTCTATAAGCCAGTGATTTGGCACACTGAGCTGCAGCTGGCAGGCTGGTGCCCTGTTTTCTCATTGCTAGAAACTTCAGCTGCCCCCGCTCTGTGGTCCCTATGCCACCTCAGGCATGGTTATCTGAGTGGGGCACAGCGTGCCCACCCTTGAGTTCGAATGTTAAATTGTCCACAGATTCATGGGGCTTCAACTCTCCTTGGATCTCAGCTTCCAGCCCGCCCAGGATCTAGCTCCACTTTGACCATAGTCCCCTAATCCCTCTTTTTTTCTGCCAGCCCTGGGCTGCATTCTGCATCCCAGTTCCTGTACTGCTCCTTCCTTTTCCCTCTCCAGCTCACCCCTTTTACCTCTAACCTTCAGGTGTTGTTCTGTGTTGTATGGTTCTCTCAGTTGAGGGTGTTTCTCAGGGTTTCCCCTGTGGTTTCCCCTTTGTTCAAAAGTCACTTCCCAGGTAGGCAATGGTGTTCTCCTCTCACACTGCCATCTTTCTTCCTCTAATATAGATGTTCTAATAAATATTTTATCATATTTTAAGGAATATAGTATACTAAATGTCTATGCATCTTCATCTCTCATGTGGAATAAGGAACAACATGGACTCAGGAAATAGTGGACTTGGTACAAAATGAAGGTGACATTAAGAAAAGTCAAAGAGCACCTACTCACCTACGATTTCCTTTTATTGAGTGGATAATCCCATCCATAGGATCTGGTGAGTATGGAATGGCCACACTGACCACAGTCCTAAATGTATACTTAGAATTTTCACCATCAATAGCCCTCTCAAAATTCTAGGCATTTAAACAATTCATTATGGATTTTGTGTTTTTGTCTGTATAAAACTATGTTTGGCCATTGCTATACTCCAGACAGTGTCTAATGGTATTAGTTACTATTTGTACAAAAGTTAAATTTGACTCTCCAATTAGAAATGAACTTTATTCTCCAAAGATGAACCTAATTTCAGGGTAGAAAGGCTTGAACTTGTAAGGTTTTTATGTATTTATTTTTTTGTTTATTGTTGTTAAAAACTGTTCTAGCCAAAAATTTAGTTCATACATTAGATATAGTCTCTCAGATCAGATCTACAGTTATTGTGTTCATACAGCTACCTGGATCTGTTCAGTTTTTTTTTAGGTAGAATATAAAAGGAGCAATATTTTTAGGCAAATAGAGAAAAATAGTGGAAAGTGATTAAAAATCAATTTTACAGGTTTGGAACAAGCAAATGCAATGCCCTCACCACGGACTCTGAAAACACATCTTCCCATCCACTTGTTGCCTCCATCCTTCCTAGAGAAAAACTGTAAGGTAAAGAGGAGTCGTACAATTTACAATGACCTTAGAGTGGTCTTCAATCAATTTCCTCTTAAAACACTTTGATTATTATTAAAGAAAAAAAAAAAGAGTCCGCCTCTTCCCAATAATCTCTATGCAAACAGATATAAACCTCCCATAAACACCAAGAACATAAGAATGAAGAATCAGAAAAATTCACTGCACAAAATATACCCCTCCTCCCAACATGATTTGTCTGAGCACTAACTACATAGTACAAACTCTAATCTTGTTTTTATTTCCCCTTTTCTCACTATTCCCAGATAATCTATGTAGCAAGAAATCCCAAGGACAATATGGTATCTTATTACCACTTCCAAAGGATGAATAAAGGGCTTCCTGATCCAAGAACCTGGGAAGAATATTTTGAGAGTTTTCTCACTGGGAAAAGTAAGAGAAGTCAGCTTTGATTCCTTCATTTCTCAAAACCCCCAAACACTAAAAAGAAAGAATTATTTCCTTAGAAGAGCAGGGGCTCTGCCATCTTTAATGTGAAGGAATCATCAATGTGACAGTAATCTTTTCAGTGGAGTATTTGTTGGTTGGACTTCTATGACTCATTCCCATTTTTTATCTCATTTTGCAGTATGCTGGGGTTCTTGGTATGACCACGTGAAAGGATGGTGGGAAGCCAAAGACCAACACCGCATTCTCTACCTCTTCTATGAGGACTTGAAGATGGTGAGGGGCAGTGATGTCTAAGGTGTTTCCATTTGACCATAGAATGCTTAAGTTATAATGTATGGACCCTATCAGGGACTCACAGATTGAAATAAGGAACAGAAATTTGCCATATTTCATTGGCTACAGCTGTCCATACATCATAACGGATAAGGGATATTATGAGTTTTATATATCACTAGTCCCATCTGAAACTTCCTAGTGCTCTGGGGTATGGTCACCTTTTTTTTCTAGACAGATGTTGGCAAACTATGAGTGACTCCTTTTTTCCCCCTGCATACTTATTTTAAAAGTCTGTTTAGAAAAGAACAATTTCTAACACATTTTGGTATTTTTTATTAGTACTTGAGGAACTTCAGTTTCAAGAAATGGTTTAAGAAATTATGATATAGGGGAAGCCGGGATGGCTCAGTGGGTTAAGCACTTATTTTGCAGCGCCGGGGACCAGGGATCGAATCCCGGCCCCGGCCCGTGCGGAACCATATGCTGAACTGGGAGCTCCCCCAGTTCAGTTCTCTCTCTGTCTCTGTCTCTGTATCTCTCTCTCTCTCTCTCTCTCTCTCTGTCAAAAAACAATAAAAATAAATAAATAAATACTTTAAAAAAGAAAGACAAGAAATTATGATATAATAAAAAATACTAATGATTTAGTCAGAAGTCTTAAATTCAAATATTGCCTTTATTGCATACTGGCAATTATTCTTAGTGAAGACACTTAACATCTTAAGGACTTAATTTCTTCAAATTCAAAAATGAAATGGTAATATATACTTCTCCCAGATCTACAGCGAGGACTAAATGAAATGATGTTCACTAGAGTTTGTTGTAAATGATAATCTACTCAGTATTTGCTGTGAGTCCACTAAATACAGAGATCTAGGAAGAATTAGTTTTTGTTCTTAAATTTAAAATTTAAAGGCCTGGTACTCAAAAGGTGCTCTGCAGACCCATTGCATAGGCTCTCAGAGCCCACACCAGGCCTGTTAAATCAGAAAGATCGGTTTTACAAATTTCTAGGAGATTCACATGCACATTAGTTTTGATGCACTTTTAGATTCAATCACAGCTGGGGTTTTTCCAATTGTTTCTATAAAATATCAATGAATAAAAAGCACAGAATAATTTTTCTATACTCTTTTTAACTGAGATTTAATTGACATATAACATTATATTAGTTTTAAGTGTATAACATGATGATTTAATATTTGCATATTTTGAAAAAGGATCACCTCAGTAAGTCTAGTTAACATCCATCATCACATAATTTTTTTCCTTATGATGAGAACTTTTAAAATCTATTTGCTTAGAAATTTTGAAATATAAAATATTATTAACTACACTCATCATGTTGTACACTATGTCCCCAGGACTTACTTAATTCATAAATGACAGTTTGTACCTTTTGACCCCTATTACCCATTTTATGCAACCCTCCTCCCACCTCCTGCAACAATCTGTTCCCTATATTTTATGTTATTTTGTTTGTTTGTTTTTAATTATTTTTACAGTTGACATTCAATATTATTTTATATTAGTTTTAGGTGTACAACATAAGGTTAGACATTTATATAGTTTAATCAGTGATTCCCTCAATTAGTCTAGTACCCTTCTGGCACTATACATAGTTGCTGCAACATTATGAACTCTTTTCTCTATGCTGTACTATCTTTACATCCTCATAACTATTTTGCATCTGCCAATACGTTTCTTAATCCCTCCACCTTTTTCACCCAGCTCTCCAACACCCTTCTCCTCTGGCAACTATTAGTTTATTCTCTGTGTCTATGAGTCTGTTTCTGTTTTGTTTCTTCATTTATTTTGTTCCTTAGATTTTCATAGGTGAGATCATATGGTATTTGTCTTTCTCAGTCTGACTTATTCACTTAGCATAATAATCTCTAGATCTACGCATGTAGTTGCAAATGGAAAGATTTTATTATTTTTATGGCCAAGTAATATTCCCTTGTATATATGTACCACCTTCTTTACTCAGTTGTCTATTGGTTGGCATGTAGGCTGCTTCCACATCTTAGTTATTGTAAATAATGCTGCAGTGAACAGAGTGCATATATCTTTTTAAATTAGTGTTTTGAATTTCTTTGGATAAACAGCAATAATGGAATTGCTGTGTCATAAAGTAATCTTATTTTTAAATTTTTGAGGAACATCCATAATATTTTCCATAGTGGCAGTACCAATTTGCAATCCCATCAACAGCGCACAAAGGTTTCCTTTTTTCCACATTCTTACCAACACTTGTTGCTTCCTGATTTATTGATGATACTGATTCTGACAGGTGTATGGTGATATCTCATATTTTGGTTTTGCTTTGCATTTCCCTGATGATTAGTGATGTTAAGCATCTTTATACATGGCAACTTACCATGTGTATGTTCCTTTTGAAGAAATGTCGATTTAGGTCCTTTGCCCATATTTTTATTCAGATTTTTTTTTTTTTTTTTTTTTGGTGTTGAGTTGAAGTTTAGGATATAACCCCTTATCAGATGTATCTGATTGGCACATATCTTCTCCCAGTTAGGTTGCTTTTCATTTTGTTGATGGTTTCCTTTGTTGTGCCAAACACTTTTTAGTTTGATGCAGTCCCACTTGTTTATTTTTCTTTTGTATCCCTTGGCCAAGGAAATAGATCAGAAAAAAATTTTACTAAGCACTATTGATATACAAGCTTTCTAAGCAGAAGCCCATTTTAAAGGAGCACCACTCCTACTAGAGAGAGGGCACTTCCTATTGCCAAAGCTGCCCAGGCTGTGTGTCCTTCTGACAGAAAACAGTGGCTACATTGGAACCAAGTTCCTCTCAGTGACACTTAAACACCTATACATGCTGGGCACTAGTTCTTGTCATGGGTACCTCTTAGGTGCCTCATGAGTATTTTAAAAAAAAAAGTCTTCTCTCATCCTCCTGCCTCCACAGCAATTCTGAAGGCATTTCTAATAATGTCAAAAGCAAGAGACACATTCCCCTAGTGAAGCAGTCTCCATATGCTGTGTGTCATTGTGTGGGGACACTACTCAGTGGATGCTTCCATCTTAAAGCAAGAAAAGGTTAATAATTCCAGTTAATAAAAAAGAAAAATGTGGGTTGCCATGTTAAAATTAGTTATTTCTGGAAAGTTGGGTATGTGAGATACACTTTTTTTTTTAATTTTAACTCATAATATATTACTGATTACTGTTTATAATTAATTTAATATTTTTAAAACTATTTTATACCAAATTGTTACTTTTTCCACTCTGATCATAGAACACAAAGCATGAAATTTGGAAGCTGGCAAAATTCATTGGAAAAAACCTAGATGATAAAGTTCTAGATAAAATTGTTCATCACACTTCATTTGATGTTATGAAGCAGAATCCAATGGCAAACTATTCAAAGATTCCTAAGGAATTTATGAACCAGTCTATTTCTCCATTCATGAGAAAAGGTATTTATGTTTTCTTTTAGTTACAATATTGAAAGAAACATCCAATATTTCAGACTCTTAGAGTAGTTTTATTTTTTATGAATAGTTATAAGATAAATAAAATTTATAATGAATGATTCCAGAAAAGGAAGTATGATTTCATGACACAGATGAAATGAAAATAATAATCAGCCACAAGTGGAAAGTGAGGTCAGGTGTCAAATCCAACTTATCCTCACTTTTTATCTAGAGTTCTAGCTGATAAGCTGAAAACACATAGAATTAAGTCAGATGGAGAAAATGATCTATTTTATAGAGGCTCTATGCTATCATTTAGATTCATTCATTCAAAAATACTTCTTTAGTGGCATTATATGCCAGGCACTGTTCTAGGAAATGTTCAGAGCAGTGAACAAAACACACAAAAATTTCTTTCACCATGAAAATTATATTCTAGCCACAAACAAAATAAACAAGAAGAATATACAGAATAATAGATAATGTTAAGTGCTATGGAGAATAAGTAATCTGAGAAATGACAGAAGGATTGAAATTGGACAATTGAGGGGAATTTTTTTTCTTTCTCAAAACTGTACCTTGAGTTCTCAAAAACAAGCCCTTCTTGGTCTCGCTACAGCATGGACATTATCAGCATAAGCACCTACCATGCTTTGGTGTGCAAGAAGACAGGGGAAAAAGACAAGCAAGACCCTCAGGCCTGCTATTTTAAGGCAGTGGTCTGATTCCCCTCAATAATGTGATTTAATGTGTAATAAGCTCTCTGTCTCACAAATCAAATAAGAATTTTCCATTTAGGATGAGAAAGTAACAGGCTGGCAAGATAAAGAATGTGTCCAATACAGCCCCTCCTAGAGAGTGGAATGGAAATCATCACACAAAAACAGGAGAATAGAGAAATGAAAATTCCAACAACAGCTACTGACTTGCCCACATGATTGTTTCAGGGACAGTTGGAGACTGGAAAAACCACTTCACCGTGGCTCAGAATGAGAGATTCGATGAAGAGTACAAGAAGAAAATGCTTGACACCAGTCTAACTTTCCACTTCCAATTATAGTAAAGAAAAACACAAACTTTTTTAGTTTACCATTATTAAACTGGGCAATAACCAACAAAAGTCTTATTACCCACACCACATGATATTAGATTCAGGTTCTCAGACTAGTCGTTTATTGCATTTGCTTTTGTTTATTCTAAAAAAAAAAAATTGATAGAGCTAGCAAAGGTTGGGACAATGTGAAGAGTGGGAGCAGAATGTCAATGTGGGGAGAGGAAGGTTCAATAAATTACTAGTTATAAACATGGCATCATTGCTAATTATCACTATATTTAAATTTTCTACAAATTATGTGCTTCTTAACTATTAAAAATGCTTTAGTCCTCACATAAGAATACTCTAAACTTCTCAGATTCAGTACTGGTTCAAAATAATTTTTAAATTCAGCATTAAAACGTGTGCCTATTTCACCTAACAATTTCTTGGTAGATAAGTAACCATTAAGTGACTCTCCTTCTCCATGAAATCTTCACTTCAGGTTGTTAATGCAATGTATTTATCCCCGGCTTGCATCATAACCTATACACTTAAGTGGACTCTTTCTTCTACCCACAACATGTGCTATAATTCCATCCTAGAATCATGTCTTGACTCACCAACCTTCTATGTCTCCCTGATCATACTCTAATATATTAGCGGTACGTGTTAAGTTTTACCTCTATGAAGTCTCATTCCTATGTCCACTCTTCTGATTCAGATACATTTTACTCCCTCCCTGGACTAATGTAAGCTTCCTAACTCATTTCTCTGCTCATCACACATCTGGCAAGGTTGTTTTCCTACAACAAGACTGTGAGTACATTTCTCCACAGTTCTAAATTCTTCAATAATTTTGAATTTTCACTACCTAAAAGATAAATATCAAACATTTTAACCATCAATTCCAAGGCAACTATAACCATATTCTATAGTCGATCGCATTCTCCAAACCACTTTTCCATCTTGATTTCATCTTGCCTCTCTAAATCACTTAAGCAAATAAGCCTATTATTTACTGAGCCCTGATCAGATCTGGCAGCTTGCCATCCAACTAGTTTCATCATCACTGTGCTTCCACCTGAAATTCCCTTACCTTTCTTTCTACCTAGTCAAAACATAACATACTTCAAAAACCAGCACATGCCCTCCCATTTCTCCTATTCCTCCTATTCCTGAAGAGATCCTTTGCTCTTCTGAATCCTCTACACTTGGTATAATTCTTTCTTTTATTAAGATTAAAGTATATTATATTACTGGTATGTCTATATTGTCTTTCTTGTGCTTATTTAAATTTCATTTTCATTTTTCTCCAAGATAGTGACATTGCTACATACTTCATTGTGCATCAAATAGCATATAATGTGCTTAAAAATAAGTAACTGAAAGAATATATCACTCAAAAAAAATCTAGGGGAAGCCGGGATGGCTCAGTGGGTTAAGCTCTCACTTTGTAGCCCTGGGGACCAAGGATCGAATCCCGGCCCTGGCCCGTACGGACCCATATGCTGAACTGGGGAGTGCCCCCAGTTCAGTTCTCACCACCAGCCCAGTTCCTGCCCTTGTAGCCCCACCCACCTGTGGAATGAAACTATGTGGAAAAACCAATGATGTGCAACTATGGAGACTGTTCTGGGTCCTCCCCCTTCTCTCTGTATCTGTCTCTGTCTCTGTATCTCTCTCTCTCTCTCTCTCTCTCTCTCTCTCTCTCTCTCTCTCTCTCTGTCAAAAACAATAAAAATAAATCTTAAAAAAAAATCTAACTTTTTACATGCTGAGTAGTCCCTATAATGGCTATCATTTATTATTAGTAGCTACTAAACACATGTGGCTTTTCAAATTAATGATAGTTTTAATTAAATTTCAGTTCCTCATTTGCACCAGCCAAATTTCAAGTGTTTGGTAGCCATACACACTAGGGACTATCGTTTGGACAGTGCATATTATAAAACATTTCTATCATCAGAAAAAGATCTATCAGGGAAGACTTTTTATTTTTATAAAAATCCTTTGAGTGTGACATTATTAACCCAATGAGAAAACTAAAACTAAAGTTAAGCAGTGTTAGGTAAGTTACCAAATTGAGAAATACTGGAATTTAGTTTCAAACACAACTCCAGTGGTTCCAAATCATGGGCTTTTAACTGTATCTATCATGTTCGTGCTAACTAAAGGCTGCCCGGCCCAGTTCCTAACCCAAAACCAGCCCAGGCTGGCAAGATATCTTTCATTCCTCACCAAAGATCAAGTGAAGTTTAATAATCATCTACTAAGTGGCTATACCAATCCTATAATTGGAATGCTCTGAAAAGTACACAGAGCCCTAAGCCAACTGTGCTTTCCACGTGGCACAAACTAGTCTAAAATCCGTCTTTATAACTTTATATTTCTAGGCTTCCCCCTTGAAATTGGGTACAGCAAGGATCTGCAGGCCTTAATATGGATGTGGTGCCTTCTGTGGTTGTGTTCCAGTTCTCCCCCTCACACCACCACCCCCAAGACACCAGAATCTAAGCTGTACAGTTCTGCCTTAAATAAACAACTCAGGGGGAGTGGGCTTGAGCTCAGCCATGGCTCTTGGGCTTTTGACCTTGTGCTCACATTGCTATCTCATACTTTTTGCCAAACCACCTATGTACTTTTGGGAGGCAAAACCCATCTACACACTCTGGTTGTGTAACCCTAGCTCCAAACACACCAACTCAAACTGGCCTTAACTTGGCCTCACCCCTCAAGTTTTTTAAAAATAGTGTTTCGCATATTATATATATTTTCTAAGATTTATTTTATTGTTTGAGAGAAGGTGAGAGAGAGGCAGAGAAGGGGGTAGGGCCCATAGCAATTTCCAGAGTTGTACATCATTAGTTGTCACAGGGTTTCATTCCACACAGGTAATTGTGGGGCCACATGGGCAGTAACCAAATTGGGGACCTCCCACATGGGAGGCTAGAACCTTCATCGCTGAGCCATCATAGCAATTACCAGTTGCAACACAGTTCAGCATATGGGTTTGCATGGGCCAGGGCCAGGATTTGATCCCCAGACCTCATGGTTACAAGGCAAGTGCTCAACCTGCTGAGCTATCCTGACATCCTTAGCATATCACACTATTGACTTATTCAAGATCATTTCCATTTTAGTAGAAAATTACAATAATGCATTTAGGCTTTTTAACACTTCTGCTACATTAACTATATAAATACAGGGTGCGTATTCTGTGTTTTATCACACTTGAGCAATAACCTTTGAATCCTGGAGGAAGCCAAGATTTGAATTAAGGAAATAATTTTAAAATAAATAACTCATGCAAACATTCAAAAAGTAAACCAGTGCAAAAAAAAAGTCAATACTGTGATTCCATTAAAAAAAAAAACCCTCATATTTCTTAGCATTGCAAATAAATTGGTGCAACTGAACAGCCTCCAGAGGCTGCCTGGCTCCTGTCCATTTGTAAATGACCAGTAGAAACGTAATTTTTTTAAATTGTTTTTTGACAGAGAGAGAGAAAGAGAGATACAGAGACAGAGAGAGAACTGAACTGGGGGCACTCCCCAGCTCAGCACATGGTTCCGCACAGACCAGGGTCAGGATACGATCCTGGGTCCCCGGTTCTGCAAAGCAAGTGCTCATCCCATTGAGCCATCCCGGCCACCCCAAAACATAATTTTTCAAATAAGTTCAAACTTACATTTACACCAATAGAAACTCATATCTGGATTAGAAATACCACAATTAAAAAGGAAATTTGAACGTAAATAATTT
Source organism: Craseonycteris thonglongyai (assembly GCA_004027555.1). Taxonomy (NCBI): domain Eukaryota; kingdom Metazoa; phylum Chordata; class Mammalia; order Chiroptera; family Craseonycteridae; genus Craseonycteris; species Craseonycteris thonglongyai. The sequence goes on from PVKE010021006.1 coordinate 16,259, forward strand.
CTGTCTTACCAGACTCAGATCACTGATAGAAAATGCAATACACTTTGAACACCAGATTGGAGATGCTAAGAGTAAGGTAAGTGCCAGTACTTTCTATAGTACTGGCAATTGCAGTATGGTAAACCAACACCAGGTTGAGCACAGATTAAAAGTTCCTGAAAAAAAAACCAAGGACAATACTGTAATTGGGAAAGTGCATGAACAAGACAAGAGAGGTCATTTTCCCCAGAAAAGGTTTGAGAGGTCTCTCAAATTTATAGCTGGGCTGATTGCTTTTCCTCTTTTACAATGCAAATCTATAAAGACAGAGATAAGTGACAGTATTTTTCAATTTCCCAAGTCCCCAGGCACACAAAGACACAGAGAAATGTGGCCAATCAACAGAACAAAATAAATCTCCAGAATCAATCATAAATAACAAATATCTATGAATTACTTGATAACAAATTAAAAATACCACCTTAAAGATGTTTAATGAACTCAAAGAGAGCACAGAAAGACAACTTAATGAAATCAGAAAAATAATGCATGAACAAAATAAGATTATCAATGAAGAGGTAGAAACTATAAAAATGAAGTAAACAGAAATCCTGGAGTGGAAGATTACAAAAGATCAAAAATTCACTAGAAAGTTTCTACAGAAGACTTGATCAAACAGAAGAAACAATCAGCAGACTTCATGGCAAGTCACTTAAAATTATCAAGTCAGAAGAGCAAAAAGAAAAACTTAAGAAGACAAGTAAAGAGACCCCAAGTTACTTATGAGATACCATCAAACTTAACAACATACAGTAATGCCCCCTTATTCATCTATAGGTTTGTTCACATAACTATCATTAAAATATACTGTTATAATGATACTACTTTATTATTAGTTATTATTAATCTCCTGCCATGTCTAATCTATAAATTAAACTGTATAATAGGTATGCATGTATAAGAAAATATATATAGTTCAGTACTATCAGGTAAAATAAATATATGTCACACTAACTCAAACTTACATCCACACCAATAAAAACTCATCCCTGGATTAGAAGTACCACAATAAAATAGAAAATTGAAAGTAATTGATTTCTGTCTCACTAGACTCAGAGTACTAATGGTAAAGGCAGTATACTTTGAATACCAGATTGAGAGATGCTAAGAACAAGGTTTCGGGCATCCACTGGGGTCTTGGAACGTATCCACAGTATATAAGGGGAACTATTATATCCATTATGAGAGTCCCAGAGGAATACAGAGAGAAGCCATAAAGGTTATTGAAGAAAGAACAGCTGAAAACTTTGCAAATATAAGGGAAGTAGAAGAAAAATTCAAGAATCTCTATGAACGCCACTAAAATAAACTAAAATAAATCTACACCAAGACATTTATGATCAAGCTGTCAGAGGTCACAGACAAAAAGAGAATTAATGACAGTAGAAATAGAAAAGTAACCCATCACATTCAAAGGAGCCACTATAAGATTATTAGCAGATTTCTAACAGAAACCTTGCAGGCCAGAAAACAGAATGATATATTCAAAGTGCTAAATAGAAAAAACAAAACAAACAACGCTGCCAACTGAGAATACTATATCTCACAAAACTTTCCTTCAAAAATAAAAAAGAGGGGAAGCTGAGATGGCTCAGCAGATTAAGCGCTCACTTTGTAGCCCTGGGGACCGAGGATCGAATCCTGGCCCCCGCCCATGTGAACCCATATGTTGAACTGGGGTGTGCTTCCCATGCAGGATGCCCCCAGTTGAGTTCTTGCCCCTCTGGTTTGGTCCCTGGCTGGGGGTGGGGGGGCGTGCAGCTGTGGAGACTGATCTGGGCCCCTTCTCTCTGTATCTCTCTGTCTCTGCCTCTCTCTGTCAAAAACAATAAAATAAATCTTTAAAAGAATAAATAAAAATGAAATAAAAAAGAGAAGCACTCTGGGAAGATGACAGAGCAGGAATCATGGGGAATCTGTTTCCCCACCTAAACAACAATCGCACTGCCAGTCTGTCTGAATTAACCATTCTGGAACTCTGGAGTCCACTGAAAGCTTGCACTGTAAAGGAAAAGCTTGGAAGATAAACTGTAGTTAATTTTAGTAAATTTTAGTTAGTATAGTAGCAGTTATCATAACCTTCCCAGCACTGTGGCAGACAACTATACATATGTTCCTGAAGCAATGTGCACACAGTTTGTGGAAAAATCTATAGTGGGCAAAAAAAGACTCTAACTTCTAAATTCTGGTATCTGTGCTCTGATCACTGATTGCCACTAATGATCAAACAGGTGCAGATAAAAAGGTAGGCATGGGAAAGCTGGGATGACTCAGTGGGTTAAGCGCTCACTTTGAAGCCCTGGGGACCAAGGATCGAATCCTGGCCCCGGCCCATGCATACCCATATGCTGAACTGGGGTGTGCCCCCAGTTCAGTTCTTGCTGGGGCCTATGCAGGAGGCTCCCAGCCCAGTTCCTGCCCTGTGCAACCCTGTGCCCACCTGTGGAGTGAAACTATATGGAAAACTAATGTCAACTATGGAGACTGCTCTGGGCCCTCCCCCTTCTCTCTGTCTCTCTCTGCCTCTGTCTCTCTGTCTGTCAAAAATCAATAAAAAATAAACCTTAAAAAAAAAAGGTAGGCAGCCATTGTTCTTATATCACCCTCATTTCTACAAGCCCTTCCCTATCTGAATATAGTGATTTATATGGGTTTTAAAGTGCCAGTGCCCTTTTCACCCTTCATTTTCATTCTTCCTTTTTTGGGACTCAGACACTAAATATTACAGCATTCAAAAGCAACTACACATACTAGGAAAATTAAAAAGTGATCATATATGCTCAGGGAAAGGTGCAGGCTCAGAAGTCTAGACCTCAGGAAGATCTTAGACAGACAGCCTAATACAATAAAAAGAAGAAAACAAAATCAATAAGAAAAAAACAAAAACAAAACCAGAAAAAACAAACACCCTAAGGAAAAGGAGAATCTGATTTCCAGTGTTATGACATTATTAAATTCAAAGGTCCAGCTTTCAACACAACAATCACAAGGCATACAAAGAAACAGCAAAGTATAGCTCCTCCAAAGAAAAAAATAAAGCAACAAAACTATCCCTGTAAAATACCCGAAAGCAGCCCCACTAGACAAAAATATTTAAAACAACTATATTCAAGAATCTCAGAGAACTAAAGGAAGATGTGAAGAGAGTCAAGCATCATTAGAGGGATTGTAAAATGCTGCATCCACTAAGAAAAACAGTATGGAGTTTCCTCAAAAAGTTAAAAATAGAACTATCTTATGACCCAGCAATTCCACTTCTGGGTATTTATGTGAAGAAATCCAAAACACTAATTCAAAAAGATATGCATATGCTCATTTCAGCATTTTCTATAATAGCCAAGATATGAAATATGTGTGTCTATCAGACAATTGGATAAAGAAAATGTGACCTAGACAGTACTATGGTAAGTGAAAGAAGTCAGACACACAAAGACAAATGCCATATGATTTCACTTATATATGTAATCTAAAAAAACAAAATAAATGAACAAACAAAACAGAAACTCAGATACAGAGAAGAAACTAATGGTTGCCAGCTGGAAGAGGGGATGGGAGAATGGGTGAAAAATGGGAAGGGATTAAGATGTACAAATTGGTTGTTATCAAATAGTCATGGGATGTAAAGTACAGCATAGGGAATACAGTCAATAGTATTTTAATAATTATGTATGGTGTCGAATGGGTACTAGACTTATTAGGGCAACTACTTTGTAAGTTATATAAATATTTAATCACTATGTTTTACACCTGAAACTAACATAATATAGTATATTAACTGTAATTTAAAAAAATTTAATTGTATATGAAATATTCAAAGAACTAGTAAAACTCCACAAAGAGAAAAAAAACTCCCCAAATTAAAATAAATAGGTCAAGATATTAATAGAATATTCTTACCAAAGAATATGTACACATGGGAAATAAGTATATATAAAATTGGTGAATTGGTAGGAAATGAAATTTATTGTGCATTAGGGAAGAACCAATAAAAACAACAAGATACCCTGCCCATGTATTAGAAGTGCTAAAATCCAAAAACTGACAATACCAATTGCTCATGAGGACGTGGGTGCAGAAAATTTTATTCCTTGAATATGATAATACAAATGGTACAACCCTTGAGGAGAGAATCATACCAGATTCTTGTGAAGTGAAGCATAATGTCACCAAATTATCAGAGGGAAAAAGATTCCAGGCTCATGTGGACTGCATCATTCAGTCAATAGACTGACACAGGAGTTGAGTCATAGAATAAGCGTTTATTACAAGGGCACCCATTACCTGAGATGGTGGAGGTTGGGTAGAAAAAAGGAAAGGGGACTTTACTTCAGAGCTACATATAACATACAAGGAGAAATAACCTGCTGCCACCCCCAACCTTGTCCTAGACTGCACCCAGAACCCCTCTCCCTTTTAACAATACCATCCTGTGGGGATGACAAGTGGCTGCAGAATGATCCTCCACAAGCAAAGTCCAAAAAGGCCCAAGCAGAAAGGAGAGAGACTGCTCTACCCTTCCTCTGCTCACCATCCTCTGGGAAGCACAGTCAGCTGGTGTCCAGCCCTTCAGCTGGATCTCAGATTTCCACAGAAGCAGAAGGGCCCGTCTCTTGTCTTACAGCCCAGCAAGTCCACTGCTGAGCGTGTGTTTCCCCTTGGTGCTGGCTGTCTGCTTATCTTCTCTGACTACACTCCCAGGGCCAGACACCAAGCTGCTGCTGTGCTTGATTGGCCTAGCTGACTGCTTCCTGCCGATCAATACAGAGCCCTCTGCAAAAACCTCAGGAGCCTAAAAGTGCTCCGGTCAAGAGCTCCTACTAAAAAACCTTGCTGGCCTTTCTCCACTGGCTTTTCTATAAAAAAAAAAACCTTCCTGTCATAAGTGGTCCTGACCAAGAGCTCCCTGCAAAAACCTGCTCTTTGGAAAAAACCTCCCCAGTTCCAAAAACCCCAGCCAAAAAGCCCTTCAATCAAGCACTCTCTGCTAAAACCCGCCCCTGCCAAAAATGTTCTTGCTTTCCACCTTCCTTCTGTATTTATCTCCTCCCCAGTAACTGACAAGAGGGTCTCTCTTTCCCTGTCAATCACAGCCCATTACCGTTAATTACCCCCATCCACCAGCCTGCAGGGCTTCTGTTTGTGTCACTTTCAGTTATTAGCACCAATTATATCTACATCTGTCAACTCTGCCTAACTTCTCTCAGAACAGAAGAGAGATCTGTGAGATGCCTTGCCCACTTACTTATGGTTACTCTGGGCAGCTTCCTCCTTTAGCGGCCTCTCCCTTCTTCTACCTGTTACAACTACGTGGTACATCAGTTGTTCCCCAGAGTATTTACCCAACTAGTGTGACAACACACATCTATGTAAGAAAACCCTAAGAAGATACATAAAGCAGCATTATTCAAAAAGGACAAAACCTGGAAGGACCCAAGATGACTTTTAAGAGGTGAATGGCTGCCAAGTGTGGCACCATAGGTGAGGACACTTGAGGCACACAAGGGCTGCGTGCAGGGAGAAATCATAAGAATTCAGATAGGGTTTAGAGGAACAGTGAAGGGAAACCTGGTTGTCTAGATGGACTGGAGACAGAGAGAATGCAGACAAACATGAGCTGATACAGGCTGAAATACAGAAGACACACACTTGAGAAATGAGATAGGATGCAGACACATGGAGTGAGACAGGTGAGATGGTAAATCAGATGTGGGCACAGGAGATAGAGAAATTCAAGGAAAGATATGTGCTGAAGGCACAAGGGAGAGAGACACTAGTTGCTTGACATGGGTTTTAGGAAGAGGAGAAGGACACTCACGAGAACTGGCACGGGCTATAGGAACAAGGAATGGAGACTTTTTAGACCTAGAGTGGACAGAAGGGACAAAAATATAAAAACTTGACAGTGCACAAGGGCAGACATGGACTTCAGTTATATGAGACACTCTATGGGCTTAGAGACATGAAGCCTGGCATGATTCCAAGCACATGGGTTGGAGACACTGTGAGGCAGACATGGCTTAAACCTACAGGATTTGGAAATACACTAGGAAAGACAAGAGATAATAGCTAAATCTATGTTTAGAAGGAAATTATGGTTAGCCTTAAATGAATGTATTAGAATGGAAGAAAATCAGATAATCATCACTTTTCGTATTAAAAATTTAAAAACAACAATCAAGTGAAAAAATACAGAATAAAAGCAATAATAAACATAAGAACCAATGAAAGAGAAAAGATACAACAGAGAAATTTCAGGCTAATGTTTTTTAAAAAACATTTATAAAGTTAATAAACCACTAGCAAAATTGATTAAGAAAAAGAATAAGACAAGAAACACAAATAACACGTGTCAGAAATCACATAAAGTTTTCTTTGCACAGCCTTTATATACTTAGAGCATTTTTTGAAAGACTTAAAACTAATATTTAGACCATAGAGGTAAACATTCACCGTGCTATAAAAATCAGTGTAACAAACTGACACAAAAAATAACACAAAATAGAAAAACTCATATATCTAGTAAATAAATTAAATCAATTGTTAAAAAGTTAAACCAACTAGCCAACAAAAAGACAAACTTCCTACATGCAAAACTCTAAGCCTGGAGTTATAAAATATTTCAAACAATTAAAAACAAGAAAAACACCTACATTTCCAAGGTTTACCCAATGTAGAGAGAAACAGAAACTATATTGAAACATCTTTCATGAGGACATCATTACACTGACATCATAATCCTAGTAGGACTTTAAAAAACAAGAAAAGTAAAGGATGTGGTTTTCATATAAAGAAATAGAGATGTTCTAAACAAAATATTATTACATGAATTAAGCCATATAAAAAACCAGAATAGAATAATACTATGTGGAATACATTAGAACACACAAGGGTGGTTAAAATTCAATTTAAAAAATTGTGTAAAACATTTCATTAGCAGAAAAATATAAGGAGAAAAATCATATGATTAATTAGAATAAATGTAAAAATGTATTTTAAAAATGTAACATCTAGGCATTAAAAGCAACTCTAAGCAAAATCATAAAAGAAAGCAATTTTCTTTTGTAAATTCATTTTTGAAATAGACATAAAACAAACGTCATAATTAATCCAAAATTCTTGGAAGCTGTTTCCCTGGAAGTTGAAATATACAAGGTTGCTGGCTTTTACTACTTATACTATTTAATAATATACTGAAGTATATTCAAGGCAGAAAAGCAAGAAAAAGGAAATAAAAAGTAATAAAAATAAACCTTTAAATTTATTTATTTTTTAATTGTTTTTGACAGAGAGAGAGAGAGATACAGAGACAGAGAGAGAACTGAACTGGAGAAACTCCCCAGTTCAGCACATGGGTCTGCACGGGCCGGGGCCGGGATTCGATCCTCAGTCCCCAGCGCTGCAAAGTGAGTGCTTAACCCACTGAGCCATCCCGATTTCCCCAAGAATAAACCTTTAAACAATAACATCATTAGTATATGTGGATGGCACTTCCATATACATGGACAATCCAACATAATCCAAAACAATTATAATTAGTAAATAAATTTCAATATACAAAAATCAAATGATGACTGCGAGTCAAGAATAAAATAGAAAATAAAGTTAAACAAGTAGATGAAACTAAGAAATAAGTATCGAACTTATAGAATATAAGTAAGGAACTTATAGAATATCCCTAAAAAAAAAAAAGAAAGAAAACCTTAAAATCAGTATTATGATTGATGATGAGCAGAGAGTATATAAGAAGAAAATAAGTCACAGAGACTCAGAAATAACCGCTAAACAGTAACTCACCTGAAGCAGGTAATTGCAAGCTCCACATGACAGGATCCCGGCAGGACTCAGGAGGTTGGGACACCAGAAGCCACCAGGGAGGTGTCAGCATTCCTGGATGAGAGGAGAGTTCATGTTCCTGGAGAGCAGGGTAGCTCAGGACCTGCTGCACACAGCCAGTGCCCTCAATTCTGCATCAGGCACAGCCCCCAAGTTACCACCCCATGCCAGGAAGGATTCTGATTAGCCACATCTTCTAGGAAGGTGGGAACATGCACTGCATCATCATTGCTAGGATACCTGAGCTTCTTTTGAATAGTGGCCTCCTTGACCACTCCCCAGCTCACAATCCCTCCAGGAGTCCTCCTAGTGGTCCCCTTCTCCCCTGACTTCCCTGGGACACAATGAAAGCAACCCCTACTCGGATGTGGTGGCAGCATTCTTGTCAAGTGCCAGATCTCAAAGGGAATCTGTCTTTATATTGAAGTGTATTGTTAGCTGCAAGTTTTACTGAAATTCACTTGATCAGATGTTGGAAGTTTCCTTCTAGTCTTGCAGTAATGAGAGTATATACAATGACTGGATGTTGAATTTTGTCCTATTCTTTTCCTCATCTTTAATACAGTCATATTGTTTTTCTTAAATTGGTTAATGTGGTGCATTATACTCTTTTAAAATACTGAATCAGTCTTCAACTTATGGAATGATTGCTATTTGATATTGATGTTTTATCTTTTAATATATACTGAATATGACATATATGCATATGATGTCACCCTTTTAATATGTCATTAACCTTATTTCAGAGTAATATAGACTTACATGCTGCTATAAAAAATAATACATGATCCCACGTGACCTTTGGACAGGTTCCCCAATACAAACAGGGTTAGATTCAGACCAGAATATTGACCATGATACAGTTAAAGATACACATTTCCATCATCAACAGCATCCTTTGGGTTGCCTTTTTATATCCACAGTCACCTCTCTTCAGGTTCTACCCCCACCTTAAATTCTGGCAACCATTAATCTGTTAGCTGCACTTTATTTCTATAAACCTGCCATTTCAAAAGTGGCATTTAAGTGGAACCAAACATGTAACACTGGGTTTGAATTACTTTATTCTAACTCTCATAAAAGTTTACCCATGTTATTGCATGCATGTATCAATAATTCCTTTGTATTGTTGAGTAGCATTGCATAGTAGAAAGGTACAAAAGTTTTTAAACATTTGTATAATACATTGAAGCATATATGGTTTGTTTGTGCCAAAGGTCAAAGCTACCATAAGAGTAATAGAAGCAACGAGAAGCCAGGAAATTCTCTGTGAACAGATCAACTAACCAACAAAAACAACATACTTTCCACATTCAAAATTCTAAGCCCAGATGTCATCAAGACAGTGGTGTGACAGGAGTTCTTGAAACCTCTTCTGGAAAGAACAATTTAAATGACTAAAATCCAAATAGAAAATTCCTAGGCAACATATAGCCTTGGCTGAGGGACCCACTCATCACAAGAAAATACCTAAAGCTGGAGAAAGGGAGTCGAGTGAGAGAGAAAGAAAGGGAATAGTGCAGAGGCATGCTATGGAGCACAACTCAGAGATGTACCTGTTAACCAATCCAGGGGCTGACCTAGAGGCCAATAAAGAAGAGACTGACTGAGGTGAGACTGTGGGAGCATGCGTCCAGGTGCAGAATAACTCTGAATGGGTTGGAGGCCTAGAACAGACAAAGTCAGAGGCGCAGGCAGTTAGAGCATAGAATGGATCGCAAAAGTGGTCACAGATGGCTGTGGTGAGAAGCCCTGGTGGGAGTGTGGGGGAATAGCCATGGCATGGGGAAGGTGAACATAGCACAGTGCAGAAGGCCAGAGAGAGGCACCAGCAGCAGCCAGAGATCGGTGCTGGTGACCAGAGTGAGGATCCCACTGCTGGAATGTAGGTTGGACAGCTGGAGCTTGGGGCACGCAGAGCATAAGTCCAGTGACAACAGCAGGAGTCGGGCATCCCAGTGGCTAGAGTGCTGGCAGCAGGAGCGTGCTAGTGGCTGAAGCACAGAGTGGCTCTTGATTAGGTGGGGTCCCAACAAGAGCACTGTGTAACCTTGGACACAGAGCCTGGCTGCTTGTTCTTGCTGTCTTCCAAGGCTTGCCCCACCAGCCCCACCCAGAGCTTGCCTTCAGTGAGCTGCTGCTGGGAAACTGCCATTACCTTGTGATGCAAACAGACTTGTGCATTTCCCAGCAAATCCTGCCCACACTCCTGCTGAAGCCACCAGAGAGAAGGCACCATTACCCTGTGATGCAAACAGACCTGCGTCTTTCCAAACAAACCTTGCCTCCAACCTTCCTTCTGAAGCTGGCAGAGAGATCTAGGAAAACTGAAGTATAGGCATGTGTGGCAGATTCTAACTGCAGTGGGATCTCAGAAGCATAGAATACCATTGCCCACAATATCCCAAAGACAAGGCACACAGAGACCAGGGCAACTGAGTCAAAGACAAGCCCACCTTCTAGGAAGTCTCCCACTGTGAGAAAACCAAATAAACAAGAGAAAATATTATAAAACACTGCAGCAACACCAGCTAGGAAGTAAAAGAAAAGATTTCTTCACATCTACCAGGGGAAAAGTCCCCAAGTCCAGAAAAAGAAACTCTCTAATAGCGATGAATACCCTTCTGAATAGAAAGAAAAAGAAAAGAATAAACAGTGAAGGAGGTGGAGAGCAAGATGGCGGCATGAGAGGAGAACCCAGACATCTACCTGGGAAGGGACTTACAAACAAAAAGGAACCCACAGGGGAAACCCTGAGAAGCACCCTCAACTGAGAGAACCACACAACGCAGAACAACACACAAAGGTTAGAGGAAAAAGGGGAGAGCGGGAGAGGGAGGGAGAAGGAGCAGTTTGGGGACA
>PVKE010021007.1:0-26939 GCA_004027555.1 Craseonycteris thonglongyai
TACTGTAGCATTGGCTACATACAGAATGTCCTATAAAGGCACTGTACCTTTTAGCCCATTGGATGTGCTCTAATACAGTCAATTTAGCTACTATGCATGCGTCCTGATACAGCAGCTTTGGCTACACAGAACGTTCCTGTGCTGCAACTGTATGTACCACGGTGAGCCAATCACAACAAGCAAAGGTTCAAAGGTTATAATAGACCACCTCTCTGACTCTGGCCAATCTGAGCAGACTTTTTACTAGAACACAGTGTAGCTTCGGGTACAGAACATGTATAATTTGCATGCATAAAAAGCCTGCTTGGATTGGCTGAGTTAGAGAGGCGGTCCGAGCAGCCTTGCAGTGATTGGTGTGGGATCGAGTTGGAAAATTCGTTTAGTGGCATATCGAGACGTTTTTCGGGATATACTCGGCATATAAGACGACCCCTGATTTTCAGTTGACTTTTTTTCGTTTCAAAAGTCGTCTTATACGCCAGAAAATACGGTAGTCCAGATACAAATATAATGTCATTTTTTTCCAGACATTCTTCACCGATAAGTATTCAGAATGTTTTCACTTTTCCCTTTGACATGCAATACTGTGAAGAATATAATTTATTATAAGTTTCTTTGTGTAAAATATATTTGTAGATTGATATTTTTATGTATATAAGATGAACTATTAAAAGTTATATTGCTGTTTTAAATAATTATTGCCAAATTCCTTTTCAGAAAGCTTAAGGTAACTTGATCTTCAATATCTTGATTATACCCATTTCCCTACATCCATGCCAATGTTCGATATTATCAATCTTTTTATATTAATGGTTTATTTTGTGATTTTGATTATCACACTTTTAGTAAGGTAGAGGATCCATTCACAGATTTGTTACACATTTATATGTCCTATGTTGTGAATCGCCTAATTATATTGTTTGCCTAATTTACATTTATTATTTAAACAAATTTATACTGAAGCCAAAAACCTAGGTGCCTAAATTTATGTCACATTTATCAAAAACTCTTGTGTATTTAATCTTGAAGATACACCTTATACTTGACATTGATCTTGATTTCCATTAACAGTAGGTACTTTTGTCTAAACTGCACTTCTGAGACAATCTCTTATGGAATTTTCCACCTCCCCTCCTTCCATACCACCCAGTTCCCTCACAGGAACAAGAATGGAGATAAATCACATAATATTACTGTCCTGCCAAAAACATTTAAATAAAATTTTAAGGTACTTGGAGCAAAATTTAACCATTTGCCCATATCCTATGTGACAACTACCTTCTTTTATTAGTTGCCTCCATATACTTGAGCTAGTCATTTTGGATTTGAGTTCTTAAATTGCTAGGAAAGCTCTGTTGCCCTCATAGACTCTGTGAATGCTGTTCCAGCCAGCTTGAACCTTCTCTCTCCATTTGTCAGATGGCTGGTCATGTTATTCTGCTCTCAGCTAAATGGTCAATGCTTGAGTGAAGGCTTGAGGGCTCGTCTTATTTGTAATGGATCCTCTGTAATTTTCTCTCCAGGCTGTCCTTTGATTATTTCCTAACTCTTACTCAGTCTGCTATCATTGATTTTGTTTGTTGATTACTCTTTCTAGAGTAAAAGCAGTTTATTCCACTAACATCTAGGTTTATAAGGGCAAAGATTATGTCTACTTTATTCACAGATGCATTTCCAGAGTCTGTCTGTGCTTGACACAAAATAAATTCTCAATAAACACTAAATAAGTCAATGCCTAGGAAAAAACATCATTTGTTGCAATTTGATCTTCTTTCTCCATCATTTTATTTTTCTTTTGTTTTCTTTTGATAAACCAAATATTTTAATTTTATGTTGTCAAGTTTGTGAATTTTTCCTTTTTTCTTGGATAACACTTCCATTATAAATATTTTCACCTATATTTTTATCTTTAATCTAACAAGGATTACTTAATGTGAAGTAGAGATTTTTTTAACCAAATAATGAGAAATTTTCCCTATGCAGCCTATTAAGTTGTCCAATCATCACCACACTCACAGGAAATAACACTATTTACATAAACTAATACACACACACACATACACCCCTGGAGACCTTGGCACATTATATAGAGCAATATTTAATAAAACATAGTATAAGACCATATTAATAAAAAAATGATTATAATTTTTCTAGCCATGTTTAAAATATAGAATTATACAGTGTATGTGTACATATATGTTTTTAAATCCCATTTTTTTTTCAAGGATTAATTTTTGGTTTTGTCAAGTTTGCGTAAGTATTCAGGATATCTGTTCTTCTGTTATTTATTTTTTAGCCTCTTTAAACATTTGAAACATCCTTAAGATCTCTTTCATATAGGTGTATTCTCTCTACTTTTCAGGTCCAAACTCTCTTTTTGGCCCAACTCTCCTTCATCGAAGAGTTTCTGCCAAGACTTGCAATTGTTAATGATGGTTTCAGCTTTAGCAGGAGCTGATTGCCCAGAAAATATGGCAGGTTGTGGCTGGGGATGCCCAGGACAATATCATATTGTGCTCTGCCGAGACCCCATGGTCTTTAACAGTACAAGATTAGTTTGTTTTTATATTTCTAAATAATTTTAGATTTAAAGAAAAGTTATAAAAATAATGTAGAGTTTTCTCTATGCTATTTACATAGCTTTCCTTAATATTAAAGTCTTAATGATAACATCGTTAGTGAAACCAATAAATTAACCATCATACAGTACTATTAAGTAAACTATAGTTATTTTTTGAATTTCACTATATTTTCCTTTCACTAGCACACTTAGAGGTGCTTGTCTGGTTATTTCAATATTGTTGGGTCTCAGGGAATAGGGAAGTCTTTGGAGAGAAAGAGAGATGGCAGTTGGTGGAGTCTTCAGAACACACACACTTTTACCGGTTAAGTTCACCATCTTGAGGAAGCTGGGATGGCTCAGCAGGTTAAGCTCTCGCTTTGTGGCCCCAGAGACTTAGGATCGAATCCCAGCCCTGGCCCATGTGGACCCATATGCTGAGCTGGGGTGTGCCCCCAGTTCAGTTCTTGCCAGGGCCTATGTGGGAGGCTCCCGGCCCAGTTCCTGCCCTGCGCAGTCCCGCACCCACCTGTGGAGTGAAACTATATGGAAAACTAATGCTGTCAACTATGGAGACTGCTCTGGGCTCTCCCCATTCTTTCTGTCTCTCTCTGTCTGTCTCTCTCTCTGTTTCAAAAAACAAACAAACAAACAAAAAACAGTAAAAATAAATCTTAAAAAAAAAAAGGTTCACCATCTTACATGGGCTTGCTTCATGATGCACCCAGACAGTTACCATGGTAACATCAAAGATCACCGATCACAGATCACCATAAAAAAAATAAGAATAATGAAAAAGTTTGAAATATCATAAGAATTACCAAAGTGTGACACAGAGACACAAAGTGAGCAAATGCTCTTGGGAAAATGGTGCTGATAGACTAGCTGAATGCAGGATTGTCACAAACCTTCCATTTGTAAAAAATGCAAGATGTGCAAGGTGCAATGAAATGAAGTGCGATAAAATGAGGTATGCCTTTATGAATATTAGGAAGAACCAGTACATAGGTATACATGTACTAGCATATCTAGATACCAGTATTTGCTGAAAATTTACAATTAAGAGGTTAGGGATAAACTAGATAGTTCTAAATTTCTCTAAGGGGCAATTGATAGTTCCAAGTTTATGATATATTACAATAAACTCCTTTTTTAATTAACTGAAAAAAGGTCTCCTGTATTCATGTCTCTTAATTAGACCTGAACCAATTTATCCATATTCATTGGAAGAGATATTAACAAGAGATTCATTCCTATTTTGTACTCTCCAATTTTGTTTTCCTGTCACAAAGACAATAGAGCAGATCCCTGATTTGAGGAATATTGTTGATTAGCTCTTCAGGGTGAAGACTACTGGATCTCTCCCTAATGATTAATGTTAAGCTCCAAGTGAAGAGTTCAAGAGCTATGCTGACATTACAGCTTCACTGTGATTTCAGACCCAGTCTGCTGAGGCAGAACCTCACTTGTGGCATTTCTCAGATACTTTGAATTCCCTCATGTACTATTTAAAGAGACTAACTTCCAGTGAGTTAAGAGAACATTTTTGCCACGTGTGTTCAAAGATCCAGACCTCAAAAGAAGTTTCATTCGCACACATTTTCAAAGCGCTTATTTTCTTTTATGATGTATAGAATACCTAAGTGTAATGCAATATGGATTCATTTCCTGAACCTCAGCATGGCATCCTCCTTCTGTCTCACACTGAAAACATGTGCACTTTTTCATGCCACATCTTACACACCACTATCGTAGGCCCCTGAAGCTCTTTTCTGTCGCCCTCTGTGCTTCTCCAAGCCCCTGTGCTTGCCCAGTTCCCTACACCTGGTGTGCTCTTTCCCTTCACTGCCCCGTGGCCAACCTCCCCGCCTACAGGGCCCAGCTGAAATGCTTAATTCCTCCACGAAGTTTTCAGTAACTCTAGGCAGCTGCTTATTCTCCATGCTTTCACGTTGCTTTATAGGTACCTTATTGTAACACTCACCATGTCCATAATTATATTCCTCATAGGGTCCTGAGGCTTCAGCTCCCTGAAAGCAGAAACCTCATCTTAATAATGCTTGTACCTTGTCCAAACCCAGTGTCATTCAGTCTTTAGTGAAGTCTGAGTTCTTATGGGCTGGATTGGAGGAGACCAGACAGAGGGTTGTGAACCCTTGAGGGCTGACCCTTTCTCTGTCCTTAATGATGAATCAAGGTCAATGCATTTGACTCTGATCCCTCATCTTCTTACCTCCACCTTTTCCCCTAGAACTTGTCCCACCTACTTCCTACGGCAAGTGTCCTGAGCCACATGGTCCACTGAGATTCTTCCTTCTGTTTGACCTTAGTGGCAGCGCTGTAGGAAATGTGTCTGTGTGGAAACTGGTTGGAAACCATCTATTCCTCCCTCTCTCTTCCTCCTTGCACATGTCCAGTGGTTAAGGCTGGCACAGGGCACCCTTTTACTCATCTTCTTCCAAATGCCAACTGAGCACAGGAGAAAAAAAATGGTAAAAGCCCACACTGGAAGCCAAAGACATTTTCAAACAAGGTGAGTTAGCACCATCTAAATTACCCAAGGACATAAGCTATGGGCAGAGGTGAGGCAAATGCCTCACATGATGTCATGGAGGATGAAGTGGAGAGGCGCTGGAGGCAGGACAAGAATGAACGGGATGAAAACTGCGCATGTCCAAGACATGGTCTCTCACTTTTAATTCATATTCCCCAAAGCCTTGTTCTACAAACACTTTCGTTCTAGTGCCTCAAGGAGCTTTCAAAAATCTAGAGCCTTTGGGAAAGAAGATGAAGAGGTCAGAAATCATTATTTTTGAAACACATGACACATAGATAATTCTGGAACCTACACAGGTCTGAAATAATATTGTTGTCTGTTCTCCCACTTGGCAATTTTTTTTTTTTAAAGTGCAAAGGGCAATTCTCAGATTGCCTTTAACATTTGTTAGAAGTGATTTTCTCTTATTCTCTCCTGGGTGAGATGGGTTTTTATACCTCTAACCAGCTACGTCCTGCTTTTTAAAGCTTTTTTTGGATTTTTTCATATCTGCCACAATATACGAAGTCTCTCCTTTTGCTTCTCCAGCTTTGGAAACCAACAAAAGTGGTGTTGGAGTCATAATGACAAGGTGACTTTATTCTTAGTGACTTTCATTCCAAAACTAAATAAATCATTACATTATTTCACCGCTTTTACAAATTTTTTTGGCTAGTAGAATTTTTTCCCCCCTTAAAGTTCTTTATGTTACTAACTGCAAGGAAAATGTGGGAAATAGTTTATGTGTCAGGACAGTAATCAACCAACACTCTAAATCATCCAAAGATAAAAACAGATAGTGTTTTTCTTTCCCTGTTCACCATGCAATGATTGTCTATGTGGTTTATTAGCAATAGTGTCAATAGTATTGATAGGATAAATGGACATGATAACTGGAAAACTCCAGACGTTTATTCATATTGTGTACTTGACCTTTTAAACCACTCAACTATAACTCCATAAATACCACATATCCTTTTTTTTTTTTTTTTTTTTTTTTTTTTTTTTTTTTTTGAGACAGAGAAACCTTTGTCTAAGTTCCCAAGGATTAAGCTTCAGGGATATGGAAACTGTTTGTTCTCTTTCCTCTCAATCAGGAAGGCAGTAAATCAAAAATCATTTCGGGAACCTGCTCTGAGGGCCACAGGCCCTCCAGCGTCATTGCTCTTGATAATGCAATTACGACAGGTGGCAAATCAGGGAAATCTCCCAGACCTGGAGCTCCACGCTACAGAGACGGAAGGCAAGGGAGATTTCCAGGGAAGCTTATTTGAGGGCCAGTTATATTGCTATGCAAATAAACACCTTCTTATATTATTACTGGTCTAATCATTAACATGTAGGCATACACTTTCCGGTTCTTTGCACCTCACTCAGTTCAAGGCTCCAGAAGCCTGAAATTCACCTCTTTTTTATCTGCTGGTTTTAGCCTAGAGAACAGCTGTGGCTTTTTCTCTCAAAACTTTTATATTTTCTTTTATTGAACCTCCTCAGACTCTAAAACTGCTGAAATTACCTCAGCCTAAATAAACAATAAAAATAAACAAACAAGGTGACAGATGTTCTTTAATGTTCTGCCTTTACCCTGTTTCTCTTCTTATATTTTTGTGGATAAATTTCTACAAGAGAAGAGCATGTTTCTCTCCCTCTTGCTCCTCCCTTTTTTTTTGAATTTTTCAATCTGGTTTTGCCCTACTCTTACTCCTAAAACTTGTCTCTAAGGACCACATTCAATGGCCCCCTTCTCAGTCTTCATCCCTTTTAAACATTTGTTTTTTCAGCCTATGACAATGTGGTCTAGTTCTTTTGCAGGTGTGACCCTTTCTCATACCCCCCTTGCTGCTTGGCCCATAGAGCCGACAGGTACTAGAAAGGGGCTTGCTGAAGGGAGATTGCGCCCTGCTGCTGCTCTTATGTTAAATAACAAAACACCACACAACATACACACACCCAGGCTAGCCTCCCAGACATGACAGAGAGGCCCAGCCAGACTGAGGACCACCTGTGTGAGTGAGCAGGGACAGTCCTTCCCATCTGAACTCAGCCCCAAGTGACAACCCAAAGCATCATGAACAAATATACATGGCTGTTGTTTCAAGCCATTACATTTGGGGCAATTTGTTTCCCAGGCTTCATAACTTCATTTTTTTTTTAAAGAAAAATTGTTTCTTTTAAAGATTTATTTTTATTGTTTTTGACAGAGACAGACAGACAGAGAGAGAGAGAGAAAAACAGAGAGAAGGAGGAGGGCCCAGAGCAGTCTCCATAGTTGTATGTCATCAGTTTTCTACATACAAGTTTCATTCCACAGGTGGGTGCGAGTCTGCACAGGACAGGAATCCAGCTGAGGGCCTCCCACATGGGAAGCACATCCCCTTGAGCTGGGGGCCAAACTGGGGGCCTTCCACATGGGAAGATCCCCACTATGAGAATCAAACTGGGGGCCATGCCCTAGTTCAGCATATGGGTCTGCACAGGTTGGAGCCAGGATTTGATCCTTGGACCCCGAGGCTGCAAGATGAGTGCTCAACCTGAGCTCTCAACCTGCTGAGCAATCCCAGCATCCCTAATAACATCATTCTTGAAACACAATTTTCTTAGCTTAATTTCATGTCATTTAATGTTTCTAGATCTTTCTTTTACTTTTTCAATAATCTCCCTCTCTCTCTGTCTCTTTCTGTCTCTCTGTCTCTCTCTCTTTCTTTGTTCCTCTCCAAATGCAGTAAGAAGCAGATGTATTTACTTTAGTGAGTGTAGGTCACAAAGAAGAAATAACAAGGCCGTCAGTATCCAGGCAGTTCTTCTCTATTTCTACCATCTCTGTGAAAAAGTGCAAACTGTGGCTTTTTGGGTAATAAGAAAATCACTCATCTTTGTGTCCAAATATTATACTCGGAATGGTGGTTGTCACTGTTTGTGTGCTATTTATGACCATGAGATCATCCTCGTATTCTTTTGGAAAAAATCACAAAGGTTTTAATGTATTCTCTATGTGAATTATTATTTTTTATTTTATTTTTTGTTAACTTTATTGGGGTGACATTAATTGATATCAATCACATTGTTTCCAGGCATACAATTCTACATTACATTGTCTATACATTGCATTATGTGCTCACCACCCAGAATCAGCTCACTTTCCATCACCGTATGTTTGATTCCCCTCCCTTATGTGAATTATTGACACCCTATACTATATCAAGAAAATGAATCATTTGGTTTTTTATTTCCCTCCACATCTATTTTACATCATTTGTTGCTATTAAATGCAAATGTGCCTATACTCTATGCATAATCAAAGGTTATTTATAGACCCACAGTGAGTCACTCTACAGCACATTTAATTACTCATGCAATTTTCTTTGTGGATATTTATGTGCAATAATAAATGCCAGGAATCTACATATTACATAATGGTTGAGTGTGGACATATATTTGACCAGTGGGGTATTTAATTAAATAGGGAGAATGTTTCGCTTCATGGTTAATGCTGTGTCACAGCTCTGCTTTTAGTAAAACCAGATGAGGAAACTAAATAATATTCTTGCAAGTAGACCTGCCTGTATATTTTTTTCAGATTTGAAGTGAAGCTATATGCCCTTGGAAGTTCATCTTCCAGTTGGTTATTCCAGTTAGCATTTCTTCCATATCTTAGATTGGGTTTAAAGTATGGAAGAAGTAATTTTGTCTGTCCCACATGAACATATTCCACGATCATTATAAAAGCACTAAATGTAGCATGGTATGCCCAGATTTTTAGCACAGTATTTATTTTTCTAAGTACATTAATTACTGACAAAACTTTTGGGGTATGCTTCCATTAAGCCAAACATAATATGTATTTATTAAATTATAGAAAATAGATAATTATATTAAATTTAAAAAGTACTCATTTAGCATTTTTTAAAAAATATATGCCTGCATGCAGGATAATAGAATATATTTTAGCTGGTGTTGCATAAGGAATAGGAAAGCCAATGTATTTTTTTTTAATATTGAACGGGAAGTTTGTTAATTTTCTACGAGTTATTGTGACACATTTGGTAAAAGGTATTTCCGGGAGTTTCCTTCAATGTCCTACATTTAACGACTGCACATGAAATTATTCAGGGAGTACTAGCTTGATGTTATTCATTGTCAGCCAAGATTAATGCAAATGCTTTTTAGCACAAAATGCAAATACTTTATTTCACAAATCAGATTTATGTGGATGAGACTGTGTGTTTTGTATTTTTGTGTGTTTTTTTTTTCCTGAGTCCTTTGGACTTCAAGCCTTGAATGTTTTTGGTTCTTTTAATTATTTTTCCAACAAAAGCAAATTAAGACAAATTAAACATTACAGACAGAAAGACTTGGAAGAGTTACATACCAAGGTCTTCCCCTTCATCCACGACTATTGCTAAACAAGTGATTTCCATTGTCCTTGAAGATCTTACTTTTTTTTTTTAATATTTATTTATTTATTTTTATTGTTTTTTTGACAGAGAGAGAGAGAGAGAGAGAGAGATACAGAGACAGAGAGAGAACTGAACTGGGGGAGCTCCCAGTTCAGCATATGGTTCTGCACGGGCCGGGGCCGGGGCCGGGATTTGATCCCTGGTCCCCGGCGCTGCAAAGTGAGCGCTTAACCCACTGAGCCATCCCGGCTTCCCCAAGATCTTACTTTCTATAGGCCATTTTTTCCATCATTAGAGGCCTGGCTTGAGTAGTTAATTTCTCCAAAAACAATTCTTTTAGCTATTTTTACTTTATCATCTTGTGTTCTTTGTTCAATTCCAATAGAAAGAGTTGGAAATGATGCTGAAAGTGATGTTTACATTAGCCAATTGTATCGTTTATTTCTCTATTTAGATTTGAAATGGTTTAGTCAAGGAACGCAAATAAGAAAAGCCATAGAAACCTTAGTGGCATTATACACTTGAATCCCTGAATTAGTGATGACCAATATGAATTAATCTGAAGTAAAGCCTAATCAGAAGCATAATTTTAAGTATTTTACTAAAAACTGCAAACAGGTTTGAACTAGTTTGAATAGTATTCTTTTTTTAAATTTCTAAAAGAGCTATTCTATTGATTATATCAGGGGTGTCTAGAGTGTGCCCTGGGTCACACTGGAAGAAGAATTGTCTTGGGCCATGCATAAAACACATTAACAATGGCTAATGAGCTAAAAAGAAAGTAACAAAAAAATCATAATAAGAAAGTGCCACACGCGGCACACTGGTTATATTATAAATTGGATTATATTATGAAATACACAGAACCAAAACCCAAATAAGTAGGTATTTATGGAAATTCTTACAACTGTATACTTTGAAATTATTTTGTATTTAATTTTCTGGTTTTTAGATATTTATAAAGAGACATCAAAAGTTTTTTAACAATAGTAATGTTAGGACACTCTTTTTTTTTTTTCATTGTTTTTGACAGAGAGAGAGGGAGAGAAAGAGATATAGAGACAGAGAGATAACTGAACTGGGGGAACTCTCCAGTTCAGCAAATGGGTCCACACGGGCCAGGGCTGGGATTCGATCCTCAGTCCCTGGCACTGCAAAGTGAGCGCTTAACCCACTGAGCCATCCCGGCTTTCCCTAGGACACTCTTGATTACTTATTTCTCTTCAAAAATAAATACAAGTAAACATACCCATTTTTCCAATGTTTATTTAATTCTTAACTTAGAATGCCAAATTCAGATTGACTTTGCTATGAAGGTGAAAGGTAGTTTTCAGGCCTTGAGATGCTGGTATTTGCTGAGCTGCTCATTGCAGCCTAGACAGTAATTATTCTAGAATTTGAATGTAGTGCCTGGGTTTATAGTGGAAATCTACACAGTTTGTACCAGAACCTCAGTCTCATTTCTGTTATTTTTCCCTCAAGAAATGAGAATGTTAACTCAGTGTTGTTGATGAACTATTGCTTCTCTTACCATTTGCTTCTTTTACCATTTACAGGAATTAATCTAGCTCACTAGGCAAACAGAAATAAGAGCAATATAGTAAATTATGTAGCTCATCCAGTGTATCAGGCAGGTCTAAAGTAGAGTCACATATTTATTACATTGGAAACTGATATTTCTTTGTGTGATTACATGAAGGCGGAAGGCTTCAGAAACAGTCACGTGAAGTACAGAAGGGGAGCCAATGACAAACTAAACCATACACCACAAAGAATGTGTTGCTTGCTCTCTTCTTGCCCTTACATAATACTGTGCTCTATAACGAAGACTGGTGAGTTCACCAGCAGATGAAGCCATGAAAGAAGGTGGACTCCAGATGCATCACAGGGAGGGGAACTACTCTTGTCATTCATTCTCTTAAGTAACTATTCATAGAGACTATGAAAGTTTGTGGGAGAAAAAGATCAGGTTAGTGTTCCCACTGAAACTTGTATCATTTAAACCACCAAGGGTTATGTAAAAATCTAACTTACTCTTAGGATTGTCATTGATACCCGCACATACGTATTTGGCCTCTTATACCAGGTGCATACCATAAGTCTGGCTAGCTGTCAAGAATTTAGATTTTTGGCCTAAATGGTGATCACAGGAATGTGCCAGGCTTCCTATTTGAGGGTGGTCTAGGCCATTGGAAAAAGAAATGGCCTTGGATGGATATTCTAGCCATGGAAGTAGGTTTGAATCTGTGCAGGTGCATTCTGTCCAGTGTCCCTGTACTCAGTGGTCAAAGGGTCACAGTTACTCCAGTTGCTGTCAGAGGTCATGGATGCAGAGTGCCCACTGACTCAACATTTAATGACCATGAGCCCCAGATGTACTCTACAGTGTCAAGAAGATATTTTGAGGGGGAAGCCGGGATGGCTCAGTGGGTTAAGTGCTCGCTTTGCAGCACCGAGGACCCAGGATCAAATCCTGGCCCTGGCCCTGGCCCGTGCAGATCCATGTGCTGAACTGGGGAGTGCCCCCAGTTCAGCTCTATCTCTCTCTCCCTCTCTCTCTGTCAAAAACAATAAAAAAAAAGAAGATATTTTTAGCTTTCTCACTGATTCTATTTATTTCCATTTCAATTGCTATTCTTGACCACAAACTTTTGACTATGATTATTATACAGTCAAATTTCTTATTTTTCTTTTTATGAGACATTTTTTCTAATAGTTCTCCTTTAAAATCTCTTTGAACAATGCTTATAGAACATTCACATCTCTGCTTAAGAAAACTTTAGAAACATCTGCAGTATTATTTTAAGAGAAAAATATACCTAAGTCCTGAGATACCAGCTCTGTTCTCAGAGGGTATAATTCACAGAATCCTTGTGATTTTTGTCCATTTTATTTCATATTTTCTTTGAGTTTTCATTAGATACAGACACTCTGGGAAGAAATCTTTGACTCTTAGAATTTATTTATGTGTAAATTGTGTTATTATAGACTGTGACTTTCAATGCTTTGGTGACTAATCCTTTGGCTTTTTACTATGCTGTCAATCATGCAATGTCTTCTTTCTTTCTTTCTTTCTTTTTTTTTTTGAGTGGCATTCATCACCAACAGGAGCAGATGTATCCAGAAAGACCACTGAATCTACAAAAATAAAAATGTTTGTCCTAAAACTAGTGCTTTTTTGGCTGTTAGTTTGTCCTGATTCAATGTGATATTTAACATGTCCTATAATTTACTTTTCTCACTTTCTAATTTATTTTGTTCATCAAAAGGGAAGACAATTCCATGCTGTGAAGAACTCATTATTTGCAGTCTCTCTACACTTGTTCAGTATTCTACATTTATTAGGCTATAACAAATTCCTGTGTGGGAGGTAGGGACTCTGACTAGAGAAGCATTTATTAAACACCCTCTAAGCAAAACATCTTTGAAATGCATGTCTAGAAGGGTTCTTAGATTTTTAGGGACATTCCAGTCTAAAAATGACACCTTAGAGATCTCATAGACTCTTAGATATCTTTTCATCAAAGTCCTTCATTGTTCAGGTGAACATTTTTAAGTCCAATTAGATGAAGTGACTTTTCCAGAGACATAAAAATACTTCTCCTGTTAGAGCAAAAGCAAAACTGTAAATAAAAGAAAGGATAGAAAGCACTAGGATCCACAACATTTTTCTCCCTATTCTTTTTGTTTATTCAACCACAGAGAACTGCAAAGCATTTCTTTCAAAATGAGCTCCTCTAGGTCAGCCCATTCCTTATCTCACTGCTATCATCACACATAGCCACATATCTATAACTTAAATTGGTTCATTTCAATGCTTGTAGGAGAAAGCTTTTTGCTTGATCTCTGATGACTAATTCTAAGGTTTCCAAACTGTGCGCTCAGGTACCCTTCAAGCTTCAGTCAACTCCCAGGGTAGGGAAGGGGGCACTTCACAATTTTGCTCAAGCTTAGCCTCACCTAGAATGTCTTCTTTGTCTTTCTCTTATCTATTTACAAGGACTCAGTTAAGGCCTCTGTAACCAACCCATCTTTCTCATTCTCTTAATGTCTGATGGCATTTACTATAAATGTGTGGCACGATCCAAGGAGAAAATAGTGCAAGACTAACATCCAACAGACCTGTTCTCAGACTGTGGCTCTATCATTTCTTACCTTATGTCCTGAGGCAAGCTAGGTAACCTCCTGAACTTGTCTTTCATCTGTGTTATTGGAGTATAAAAGCATATTTTAAAAGGTAGATGTGATGATTGAATAATACAATGTTTTAAAAACACATAGGACCACCTATCACACAGTAGGCACACTGAAAATTAAAGCTATCCTTCATATAATTACTGTCACGCATTTTTAGTTATATGTTTCTCTATCTGAATGCATTATCTCCAAAGTTGACCCCTAAAATTCATAAGGTTTCTATAAACTTTAGTATTTTCACTATTGGAAGCTGAGGGATTAGATATAAAAGATCCTCAATATTTGGGATGAATATAAAATATAAAATTTCTCACTTCTGTAGTTTGATTTAAAATATTCCCTTTTATTATTATTTTGACTATGAACTGCTTTAGCTCAAGTTGAACTTGATTGCCCAGCTAAGAAAATTATTTCATGAACATATATATTCAGGAAAAATTTGAATGACATTATTTTTATTTTAGAATGTTTACAGTTACAGAGAATGCCTATGCCATAATGACTGGATTTTTACTGCAGTTCCAATATCAGGTATAACTTGGCAGCAATCTGTATGGCTTTGGAGCGAGACCATGACTCCAGGATCCTGCCATCACTGTAAGATGCACCTACGAACTGCTGCGCCTCCTGGCCCCTCACATGAGCGTGTGAGAATTATTAATTCTGTGCAGAAGTGTTGGTGTCTTGAACACAGAGAGATCTGAGCCAAGATTGCAGATCTGTGGATTTCAGATTGTTGAATACTAGGTATGTTCATCTCGTGTTCTATCTCCAAATTTCAGAGTAGAATTGAGTAGGGTTGCTTTTTTGTTTTTTGAACTTCTTAGTTTAGAAATTGGTCAATATTGGGAAATCTATTATTACTATGTCTTAAATCTAGTCTTCACAATAGAACTCAGTACCCAGCCCACTTTGTTCTTTCTCACATCTGTAGCTTGTGTCTCATATAAGTTTGTAGGTGAAATGTATGCTTAAGTTCTCTTTTCAACTTGAATGCTGAAAGTGCCACTGTGTGTGAAGTACTGGGAGAATATTTTATGGAGGTATTCTGTGCTTCCTCTGTCATTTAGAAGTGAAGACAGCTCAACTATATGCTAATCTTAAATCTTCAATTTTAAACATTTTATTTAAAATATTTTGCAAAAACACTTACTGAGAGTACAAATGAAGAAAACTTGAGATTTCTACATCTTGTAAAACAATTAATCTGCTTTTTAAAAATAATATCAGGTTTTAGGATGTGAAAAACAATAAATAGCATTTTTAACTTTGCCAACATAAATAAAAAGATATATGTAAGACCACTTTATCTCTGCTCCTTCAATTTTCATGATAACCCTGCAACGTTGGTATTATATCATTTCAGTAACAAGAATGTTGAGTCTCATAAAGGTGGAGAGATATGCTTGCTCATGATCTTGGAAATTACTACTGACAAACTTGATATTTCAATTTAATCTTCTGATAATAGATTCAATCCCTATACTGCATTGTAATTAAAAAGTCTGAAAACTATTTTGTCATTCTCTTGATAATTACTCATATACCATCTTTTATGAAAATTATGATGAACTGTTTGGAGAGCCATAATGTACTTTATACACACACACACACACACACACACACACACACACACACACACACAAGGGCTGTCCAGAAAAAATCCAGCCATATTTGCCTTTATTTTTCATATTATATGGCTGGATATTTTCCAGACAGCTCATATATTATTATTGCTTACTCTTCCATTCTGTGTTACACATGCAAAATGAAATTGGAGGTTAAGAAATTTTGTTCCTCCCATATCTCCCCAGGGGGATAATAACTTTATTAGAAAACATACTTTAATCACACTGAACTTAACACAGTGGTAAAGATAATTATCATAAACTATTCTGTGTATATACATTTGAGTACAAATATGCCAATGATAAATCATTGTTCCATTCAAATCCTGAATGTGTTTAGAAGTAATCTTCTTATCTTCAGTTTTCTCATCTTTTTTTTATAAGATGCTTTTACTTGACTTTTTTCCCATAATACACATCACTTTATAATTTATGATTTAATTTTTCATTTAGACCATGAAATTCTTGAGGGAAAGATCTAGTCTTATTAATTTTTCCTATCAACTCCATTTAATACAGTGTTGGGCACAGAATCGGTATATTTAGTGAATGCTTACTGAAATGAATAAAGAGATTCATTTTATAAATTGTTTCCCAGGAAAGTTAAATTTCTAGGATGGTTGATCTGAACTTTACTTAAGTTCCATTTGCTCTAACAGAGTCCCAATAGTTGTCTAAATAGTACTCTGTAATTTAACAATAATGACGTGATCATTTAAACTTCAGCTTCAAGTTTACATTTGTCAGATTGTCCTGATATTTTTCAATGTAAAATGTAAGGAAGAGAAGGTCATCTTCAAATAGGTGCTAGAATTTATTAGGTAGCACTGGGACAATTTTAGAGTGGAAATGCTGTGGCAAGTAGTCAGTCATTGTTCAGAACAGCTGTATTTCAAAGTAAAATAATCTATTGTGCAAAAGGAATCATTCAAATAAATGAAAAAGCTTTTGCTTATAGAAATCAGTAACTAAAAAAAGATTATTCTCAAAAACTGCTCTTAGTGGGAGAAAAATGACAACAAAATAAATAAAATGTCATCCAACTTCAGCTCCAACATGCACAGTAGTTGAAAAAAGAAGAAGAAGAAGAAGAAGAAGAATAAGAAGAAGAAGAAGAAGGAAGAAGAAGAAGAAGAAGAAGAAGAAGAAGAAGAAGAAGAAGAAGAAGAAGAAGAAGAAGAAGAAGAAGAAATGTATAACTAGCCAGTTGCCTTCCTAATAAACCCTTCAGCATACATGGCCTCACAATGAAAATGTTGACACATCAGTCAGTGTAGCAACAATGCTAAGTGCCAATGTCAGTGCCAACTGCAGTGTGTGACTATATAAGAAGTGAGAGGAAGAGGGAATGAGTGCGCGCGCGCACACACACACACACACACACACACACACACACACACACACTGTCTTTGTAAAAAAGCCAATAAAAACTATTGTTGAGTGGCATCTAATTGCATGTTATTGCTCTTTGGTGTTGGTAACCGAGTTCGCTGAGTCCGTTTAACTTCTTTCCTGGGATCCATCAGCCTGAAGATTTTGAATTCCTTGAACAGAAAAGGAGAAAACTGATCAAGGCAGACATCTGACCAGACACCTGCTGTTTATATAGAGCAGTGTGGCTTCCAGGGCTGATATCTTACCTGACCTGGCATATCAGTTGTACCCTCTGCCTCCTCTGACATAATCTCAAGGTTGTGCCACGCCTCCTGATTTACATGGATGAGACCTCCTTGCCTGCCTTTCACAGCAATTAGCATGACCTTGGGTGGTTTGTTCGCACAGTGTCAGTACCTGACCTACAGAGCGTTCACTAGGACAGTCAATAACAAAACTGAGCCCTCCAATAGGAATCAATGCGTCTTAAAATCGTAGCTAAGGGACATTGGTCATTTAGACCAATGGTTCACATTATATGAAGATATAAGTAATTTGGCATATTTCCATATATATTATAATTTATAATATATTTAAATTTTAAAGCAGAAGTGATTCTTATAAAGCCAAAACATTTACTGTTTTCACCACGTATTTCTGATTTTCCTTCAGAGAGCTATTCTCTCACAAAAGTAGACCTGTTGCCAATATGGTTTGGTAGATTCATTTGACTCATAAAATGTACAAAAAGAGTCGTAGGCAACATTATAAATAATAATTACCACTCCCGAGGACACACAAAGTATATCATTGATTTAGTAATAATAAAGAGACAGAGTCACAAATTTTTGTGGGAGGGAAGCCTCCACATTCTATATCAAGATACTAATTGTATAGAAGGGAAAACAGTTATTTGACAGAGCCTGAACTACTGTGCACAAACTTGTTCCTTTTATATTGCTGTCATGTTTTGATTTCTATTTATTTTAATATAGAAGCTAAGCCTTGAGAGCAGAAAATAGCCTGTAATGGAATACAATGATGATATATGACTTGCTCTGTAGTGCAAATAAATGCATGTGCTAATATATATGAAAGTACATTGCCTTTCACTTTGTAGGTGTGTAATAAAAGTTTGTGAATGAATATGATAAATCAATAAATCATAAACTATAATTTGGCTATAAACTTTGTAACATATATGTTCAATATCTCCCTGGATAGCCTTTATGCACAGATTATTATATGGGCAACTGGATTAAAAAATTATATATATATACATACACACACACACACACACACACACACATACACTATATATATATATATATATACATATACACAGACACATATACATACATATATATACAGTCAGTATTTCATGAATTCTCTCAGTTCTGGAAATGTAGTCATTGTTGACTGAGCACAGCACAGAACTATATTTAAAGGGGTACCTCTTTTCCCCTATATTTAGCATTAGATTAATTGAGGAAATCACTCTTAAAAAAACGAGCTTTAAAAATAAATTAGTGGACAATATTTCTTTGTGTTTTCTGTTTGTTGGATGTAACTTTACTAACAGTACATTGAAAATTACTCATGGGTAAAGCACTGGAGTGACATTATTTGGGTCTAAATTCCTGTTTTTATTCTGCTATTTACTCAAAGATGAAACCTAATGTGTAGGGAGTCTTTGAGGGTTGGGGAGTCCTTTTATTCCTGAAGTATCCAGCTCCCATTTACGAGGATTTCTCACTATAAGCCCCTCATCTGCTTGCTCCCCAGCCCCTTACTCATCAGGTAGCCTGTCCCCCCTCTCCTCCCAGGGTGGCCGCTGCTGCTCCACACGGCTGTGTCCCTCATGAAACCTCCATGGTTTTGGTCCTGGGCCTATTTTGCTCCCACTGAGAGGTCTGGCCTTAGCAATCAGTGCATGTCATTGGGCCACTGAAACTCTTAAGATCGTAGTTAGGTCTTGTTGACAACGTGGTGCAATTATCTGGATACTTTAAGCCACTATCATGCTTTGTCTCTATTACCTCGACAACTGCCTTGCTAGCAAGTCAGAAGTGCACGGGTAATACAAGTCAAAGCAATGTGTTTTCTTGAATTATTCAGATAATTGTTTCAAATCTATATTTTGCTTTGAAAATTAAAAGCTAACCTTGGGTAGTGCGATTTAAGTAGCCCGAGAGATTCCAGTTTAGACATTTGTCCCCAGACCTTTTATTGGCAGCTGATTTTATTATATTTTTACAAGGTAAATAAAAGATCTAACTTCAAGCACACGGAGCAGGTAGGAAAATACCTTGTATGACTGGATAAACAGGATGCAGCAGGAGCGTCACAGACCATTATCAAAACTCTGCCACTCAGCCTGTCGTTGTCCTGGTTGGAGGCTCTGGGTGACACTGTACCTTCTCCAGTCCCACGTCTGTAATTAGACAGATTATGTCATGATTTTCTTGGGTTCAAAGAAATGTGATTGCCCCAAATGCCTAAAGAAAGAAGGGGTTTGTTTTCAAGCTCCACATAGGCTGGAGGTGAACTGGGACAGTTTCTTCTGCTGTGTGTCCTTAGTAGGACAATCCTGGACACTCACTTGGGAAATTGGCCTTTCACAGCATGTTGCTGAATGCGTGTCCCATAGGTATTGCTGAAAAGTCACAGAATTCAGTTAGTCTTCTTTCTCTTCAAATGATGATAGTACGAGGGCTGTCCAGCAAAAATCCAGCCATAAATTTTCCAGCCTCTGTTTTTCATATTACATAGCTGGATACTTTTTGGACACTGTTTGTGTATTAAAATCACAGTTATCAAACACATATTGTCTTGGATGAAAAATCAGGGGTATGCCGAGATGACTCAGCAGGTTGATTGCTCACCTAAGGGGAACAAAACTATGTAAAAAACTAATGATGTACAGCCGTGGAGACTGCTCTGGGCCCTCCCCCATCTCTCTGTCTCTGTCTCCTTCTCTCTGTCAAAACGATAAAATAAATATTAAAAAAAAAAAAATCAAGTGATGGCAACTTGTAAGTGTAACATGTAAACACTTATTGACTATTGGTTATATTTCAGACACTGGTGCTTGGAACACAGTAGTGACACAGACGACAGGGCAGAGGAGACATGCTACAGGAAGTACACACATTCTGCATAGGGCAAGATGTGTGGTGATGATTGCAATGAAGAAAGTAAAGTTGGTTAAAGGAACAGGAAGGTTACAGGTAGTGTTTAGCTGAAATGTCAGACAAGTGTTTTCTGAAGGGGGACCACAGAGATTGGAAGGAGGCATGTGACTACCTGGGGAAAGGTGAGCCAGACGGAAGGGAGAGCAAGTACAAAGGGCCCAGGTGGGCCTGTGCTGCCCACCGTCCTCCAGGAATATGGGCCAGGCTGCTGTGGCTGGAGAGCAGGAAGCTGAGGACAAAGCGTCCCCCCGAAGGTGACGCTAGGGAAGAGGGTACCGGCTAGCTCATGTCCTTCTTAGGCATAGGGTGAAGCTTGGATTTCATTCTGAGTGTGATAGCAGTGCTTTGAGCGGGAGAGTAGCATTAGTTTGTCCTTGTCTTTAACGGAATAATTCAGCCTGCTGTTTGGGTGAGGACAGTAACAGAGCAAACCCGTCAGCATGGAGATCCATGAAGGGGCTGTTGCCGTTTGTGTGTTTGCCTGGGACTGTGCCCTAGGAATGTTGAGAAATGGTGAACTCACGGCTTTAGGATATTTTGATGGGAGAGCTGATAGACCTTGATGATTGTTTGGATCTTAGGGATGAGTAAAACAAGAGTTCGAAAAGATTCTGAGCATGATTGTCTAAGCGAAGGTAGAAACTGTGGCCCCATTTCCTGAGATGGATGGCATGGGGGCTGAGGTTTTGGGCACAGCAAGTAAGAGTTCATCCTTGCAAATGTTAACTTCAAGGGTCACATTAGTCCTGCAAATGTTGACACTAATGAGATGCCTAACTGTGGAGTTAAAGAGAGGGATGAGACTGTAGAATAAATGAAAAGACAGCTTTTGGGTGAAGCACCAATTGGCCCACTGAGACAGTGTGTGGAGAACCAACTTGCACCCATTCCTGGGAGGCCTCACTCTTTTCATGTCCACGTACAGAGAAGTGCCCAACTTCACTGTCACAGACAAGACCCACCCTGACTATGTTACTTAGACGACGGCCTCATTTTGTCCTCACATTATGACCATAGTCCCCTGATCATAATTACTTCTGTGGTTTTGGGTTTGTCTATGATATTTTCCACACACTTGATTTCAGCCAAAAGGCCGAGAAGTGACATGTGCTATTTTCCAGATGTTGTCTTCTTTGTCAAATTATAAATCTACGTCTCTCACTTAAAAAAATTTCTTAACGCTCACTTTCCATATTTATTTCATGAGGCTCTGGCTCATCTTTTATTCTGTACCCGTATCCACTGTGTTCCATTTGTTCTATATTACTTTTATTCAAATAATAATATATTATCCAAATAATAATATATAATTCTTCACATGTATTTGAATAATTATGTGTGGTAAAATTGCGACCCTATGCTTCATAAATATTTGGATTCTTTTCAATATCCAATACAGTGCTTAGAGCAGTATTTTGTAAATAATAATGGTAACCCTAGCAACCATAGTAATCCAAATTGTGTAAGTGCCGTGCTTTACAAAAAACAGCCACAGATACTATGTTACTTAAGCCCCTCAGTGAGACTATGAAGGAGATGCTGTGATTATCTCCATTTTACAGGTGTTTATGCTGAGTATCTATTATGGCACCTGCTCTAGGAAATAACGAAGATGTAGAGAAAGCTGGAAAAATGGCACTTTGTTCCATTGCCCTATACTTTGAGATGCTACTTACATTCAATTAGTTAGAAAATGAGAATAGACCAAAGGCAGAGTTGTGAAGCAATTAGGGATTCAGTGGTCTGTTTTGTATGAGCAAACACTGTTAACTGTGAGGGCAAGAACTGGATTTCCATTAGTGCCACAACTGTAGCTGTTTTAAATATATATTAAATAAAGTCCCAGTCATTTTTGTTGTTTTTGAATATCAAAATGAGTGTGAAATTTTGCCAGAAGTTGAGTTATACCATTTTGAATTATTTTATGTCAACCCAAGTCAGATTAATTTTTAAAAAGTGTACAGTTGGGCAATTCTAATTGCTCAGTGAACAAATATTTCAATATTTATGATTTTCCCATTTTACTTCAGTGGTAGTAAGAACAAACATTTAGGATAGTTTTAAATGCTTAATTGATATTATGGAATGCAAAAACCGATTGTTGGGATATAAAATCCTTTGAACATCAAATAGTTCAGATATTATATGAAATTTAAAAGACAGTGTTCTTGAAATCATTTCATAAAGACTTATTTTAGTTCACATAAGGAAGAAAGGTGGATGATATTATTTCATGAAATCCAAACATGCAAAATAAACTTCCTTATGACTGATCCTGTCAGAGAATTATAGAATTTCATGTAAATATTAGAAGAAAGTTAGTGAACATTTTTTGTGTGTACATATGTATATTAGAGCTTATTTAGAACTTATTCTGAGCCTAGACCAGGCCTCCTTAAAGTTCACTGCTAGCCTGTGAACTGTATTATTAAACAAGGTCATTGTTATCACAGTCACAGTTTCAGCTTAACTTAGTTAATTGTTAATAGCCCAGACCTGTGGCTTTCAGTAACCAAGTTATCAGGTGAGTGCCATGTGGGACAGTTACTTGAAGTGAAACTAATTCCTATCTTTATTCTAAGCATTAAACAAATTACTATATCTTTTTTGGGAGAAGGTCAAATGTTTACATTTTAGTATCAAGAGAATATCTTTTCCTAAAGAAGCTAATATAATTGTCTTAGAAAACAGGATAGAATCTTCAAACATTATTTAGAGTAGAAAGTCTCCATTGTACTCTATGGCTACCTTTTTACTTTAACTCTAAGATATAATTTTAAAGAGCAAAGTTTGTTATTCTAGTACACGTTCCTTGCTTGTTTAATCTTTTCAAAGAATGAGTTTTCTACAGGGAGAAAGATTTAGGATAACAAATAAGATGTCTATGCTGGTTAATAAGCAAAAGTGAGACACTAAGATAAGTTGAGCTGTGCTAGCCTTAAACCAACAAATCCCAAAGCAAGATTAGCATTAAAAGTTAATTTGGCTGGAGGAAAGAACGAACAGCAACAGGGAAAGAAGTCATACGTACTGTAGCTGTCAAGCAAAAAATCAGTGATATTTTTTGTGTTATAACTTCTTTTCCTTTTTCCAAATGTATGCCTATATAACGAAACTTGTTTAGGAAGTATGATGGCTCTGTATAATTTTACAGTGCTCAGAAGAGGTTTTGTGTTTATTCCTGGTATGAATTAATGATTGTACAATGGTAGAATTTTCCATATGAAAATGTGCAAGTTTTTTTCAACTAAAAAATAATAGTTTTCATTATATAGGCTAACATTTTCTCTTAAAGTTCAGAAAATAAACCTCAGTAAGGAAAGAATATTAACATATCAACAGATAATGTGTATAAGGCTTCTGGCATTTTATTTTATTTATTTATTTTTTAAGATTAATTCTACTGTTTTTGACATACACACAGAAACGGAGAGAGAGAGAGAGAGAGAGAGAGAGAGAGAGAGAGAGAGAGAGAGGTGGGGTGGAGTTAGGGGGTCCCAGAGTAGTTTTTATAGCTGTAGGTCATCAGTTTTTGACATAGTTTCATTCCACAGGTGGGTGTGGGTCCCTGCTGGGCAGGAACTGGGCAGGAACTGGGCAGGGGGCCTGTCACATGGGAGGCATGCCCCTCTCAAGAGCCAAATCAGGGGCTTCCCATATGGAAAGCTTGCTCCAGTGGGAATTGAACTGGGGTGGGAAGTATACCCCAGTTCAGAACATGGGTCCATATGGGCCAGGGATGGGACCGGGACTCCATCCTCAGACCGGGACTGAAATGCAGGCACTCAGCCCGCTGAACCATCCCGGTTTCCCACTTCTGGCCTTTTAAATTCTTTTTCCTGGGATTTTCAATAGCCTCTTCTCCAGCCATAACCCACCAGCAAGATTCACTCAATTGATAATCAATCATTGGCAGTAAATATCCCTGATACTCTGTCCATGTTTTCTGTTCTCAAAGTCATGTATTTCCTGCTGGGAAGCATCTTGGTCTCATTCCATCAGAGATGGCCTGAGTATATCTGCTCCAGTGTCGAGGTAAAGCTGGTCCAGGTTGTATGCATTTCACCAGCACAAGAAAGGGCTCTGAATTTGCTAATCACCCCCAAATCCGGGCCTGACGCAGCTCAGGCTGCGGAGCAGGTGGACCTCTTAGTTAAACTAAGAAAAGCATTCAGATAATGGAGTCTGGAGCTTCTCAGGAGGGATATTTGAATTCATTGTCTGCTTTTACAATTGTAAAACCCTGGGTCCTGAAAGATTATCTGACAGGATGGAGATTATTACAGCACATAAGTGTCACCTAGAATTTTAATCAAATTTTAATATAAGTACACTATCTGGCGTGCTTCCTCTTTTGAGATAGTTAATCAATAAGCATTTATTCAGTTTTTATAGTGAACAAAACGCTGAACTCCAACTGTGGAAACAGACCCAAGTAATTGAACTCAATGTAGGTATTTTTCAAATATTCAACAATAATAATTATACAACAAAAAATAGAAGAGATATGAGTGCTTGTCCCTTGAGCTTTAATATTATCAAAAAGTTATCCATGTAATTCATGACAAATTGACAAAAATATGGAAGCAAATAGGAATGAAGGAAATGAAAAATAATCTTGGCAATTATTTAAATTTCTCCTGTATTTGTCTACTCCTTGGATTGTTTGTAAATAAGATTTTATTAGAGTATATTTACAAACTAGGCCAGAAAAATTTAGTGAGAGGCATTACAAACCTCAACTCCATTTTGACTTGAAGCCAGTACTGTAATGATGTTTATGCTGATCACTATGGGCATTTATTTAGCTCTCTATTGATATTTTCATCCAGGACTCATCCATGAACTGCTCTAGTATCATACACTGAAAATTATCTTTCATTCACTGTATTTAGCAATGGGACTAGGAGGAATGTTATTCATTGTACTGTAACTGGCATGGGTCTATAAGAAATAAATCTAAGATAATAATAAATAAATCTAAGACCCATAAACAATTACCAGAACCCCATTCTGGAAGGTATCTTTTAAATTTTATGAGAAATTCTCTTGGAGCCATTTACCATCATTTGCCTTCAGAAAATAAGAACACTTCCTTCTTTCCTCTCCCTTTTGGAGATTAAGAGACACACCTTTTCTGAGAGGTCCTGATAGCTCCTCCCTTCTCTCAATGTCTCAGTTCTCTTTAGAATTCCTGGGCTTGAATGAGCTGAGTTTAAGATGGCTCATTCTTTCACCTGTACATAAGCTCTTAATATATCAAATTCCAATTTGAGGAGATCTCTCTACTACAGGAGTATTTAACACTTCTTTAGGCTCAGTTTGGGGCCCATTAAGAATTCCAGAACAGGGAGATCCAAGATGGCCGCATGAGAGGAGAACGCCGATAACTGCCTGGGAAGGGCCTTGTGAACAGAGGGGTATCCACAGGGGAAACCCTGAGAAGAAACCTCAACTAAGAGAACCACACAACACAGAACAACACACAAAGGTTAGAGAAAAAAGGGGAGAGCGGGAGAGGAAAAGGGAAGCAGCGGTTCGGGGACAGAGACTCGGAGCGCGGCCCGGGGCTGGCAAAAACAAAGGGGGATTGGGGGACTACGGTCAAAGTGGAGCTGGATCGAGGGCGGGCTGGAAGCCGAGACCTAGGGAGTGTGGAAGCCCCACAAGATTGTGGACAATTTAACATCCAAACTCAAGGGATAGCACACAGTGCCCTAATCAGATCACAGAGCCTAAAGTGGAACAGGGACTGTGGAGCAGGGCGGCGGCACTTCCCGGAGGGCGGGGTGAGAGCAGGGCACCGGCCCACAATGGCTCAGCACCCCTGATTTACGGAGGAGATTGACTGTGAAGGAGCGCCTTCTGAGGACAGGGCTCTTGGAGTGAGGGCTGGGGCTTGAGAGGGCACAGCTGCATTGACATGCTTAGAGTGAATCCACTGGTCTCAACAGCGAGCTACGGCCTGTGCACACAGGGCTTTCGGCGCCCCGCCCACCGGACCCCGCGACACCATTGCTTGCTTGCCAGCGCGCAGTTGGGCTTTTGGCGCCCCGCCCACTGGGCCGCTGTGCATCGCTGCCTGTGCGCACCCGGCTTTCGGTGCCCCGCCCACCGGGCTGCCCTGCAGCGCCGCTGCCTGCTCGCCGGTGCGCTACAGGGCTTTTAGCACCCTGCTCGCCAGGCCGCCGCAGCACCGCTGCCTGTGCGCGGAACCAGGTTTCGGCGCCCTGCCCACCCGGCCTCGGCAGTGCTGTTGCCCGCTCCCAAGCACACAGCTGGGCTTTTGGCGTCCCACCCACCGGGCCTCTGGGGTGTTGCAGACGACGCGCGCAACTGGGCTGCCTGCCGGGTCTCTGCGGTGTCATTGCCTGTGCACGGGACTGTGCGGCCGACCAGGGCCTCTGCCAAGCCCCAGCCCATCCAACTGTGGCCCTGCGGGTGTGCCTTACAGATACAATTGAAGGAGGGACAGCCAGGAGGAGGAAAGACCAGAGCTCCTGCGCCCCGCCCCCACTGAACCACCAGCCCCCCTGCTGAAAGAGGAATCTGCTATTGTGTCTCAGGCCCGCCCTAGCTCCTACTCACATGTCCCCACCCCTGGCCACACCTTTACTACCCTACTATCTAACAGCTAAGACAGCAACCTGAAGTGCCCCAGGACACAGAAGCTATCTGCTTCCCCCAACCCTCTCCCAAAATCTCCTTCTCCCACAACTGAGTCCAAAAGAAAAAATAAAGAGAAGCCCATCTGATAGGCAAACCCCCAGAGGGAAAACAGACTCATGCATACAGCAAAAAGAACCACATCAAACACAATGCACATCTCAGAATCCAAAGCCCCTCCAGAAGACCAAGGGCAGTCTTTAGTAAAGGACCTTGCACACTTGGAATCAAATCTAAGTGAAACAGAATTCAGGGCTGCATTAATCAAGACACTCAGAGAGCTCACTCAATGCTGGCAAAGTACCCAGACACAGTTAAATGACCTCAACAAGAAATTTTCTGAGCAAAATGAGTACTTTACCAACAAAATTGAGAAGCTAGAGCAGA